>JAOUQY010000049.1:18007026-18018177 GCA_028566355.1 Doras micropoeus
CTGGTCCAATTTAGCCATGAAACCTCCCACACTAAAATGACAGGTGTTTCAGTTTCATTGTCTAACCCCTGTACCTCCTACTGTGTTAAATCCTTTTCTTTTAATGCATTAACCTTTATAACAAGGGTACGACATGAACTCTGGTATTTCGGTGTTGAATAAAAACCAGCGGTTGCTTTGAGTCTTACAGCATCGAGTAAAAATTAACACTGCTTTTCAGTTTTGAGTAAGCGTCTAACTTACTACATGAACATTTAGTGTTGAGTACGTGCCTAGAGTGATTAATTTTTAAACAACTGGTCAACCCCAGTTTTATATTAGCATTTTGTTTTAATAGTATTCATGTTTAATATGGTTTAAAAATAAGTTCAATATTGTTTTAATACAGGCTTATACATCTTATGATTGTCCGTGATGATGTCTGTTCTGAGCCCATCCAAAAATAGGATCTACTTTGTATCTGGTTCAAAAGGCATGCTCTGCTCTGCTCTGCTACTTGCTTTGTGAAACACAACAAAAGACACAGTCATGAAAGGTTTATGCATTTCTCTTTAATGCACAGTTTGGAAATATATTACAGCAGAACTGTCTTTGAAACAAGCACGAGCAGACCAGTGTGTTTCTCTCTTTGTGCCCAGCTTTGTTAAAAAGCTTTTTTTTTTTCTTTTTTGCAGCCCTCATACCTATTTGTTACACATAACCCCCATGTGTGTAATGCATTATTATGTGTGTGCAGATAAGCTACATGGCATTACATACTGCTTACTTCATTGTGATCCATGTAATTTACAGCTATGTAATGTCCACCAGTAATGTTTAGCTGCACTTAAAGTATGCATTCACTATACATGCACACAAGTATAGGGCAATACCAGGCTGGTATGTCCACATGAACTGATCATCACAGAACTCTACATCTAATAAGTTAAAGAAACACGCACAAATAAAATAACCCATTTTCCATAAACCTGAACATATCCATCATGAATGAAAAAATCATATAAAATAGGTTCAGAATGAATGAGAATCAACAGGAACATGAGATTAATAAGGATTTTAATATAATGCATTTGAGATAAAAACTATAATAAATGCAAATTTGAAACATGAATTACTTGCATAATAATTTTTTTAAACCCAGTGACCTTGTTCCCTCAGGAGCATCACATGTTGTTTAGAGTGCAGAGCCAGTATTAACTACTGATAAGTATGATTTTTACACACTTCCTCAAATACATGCTGTAGACAGAAAAGTGGATCAAAAGGACAGTTTAGATGCATGGAGATTTCCAGCAGTAGGCTTCAGGGCACATTTTATTTTAGCTCTGTGTGCTAGCAGACTTGTTTTAGATGATCGGCTAATTATCGAGACCCTGATTAACACTCCCAGAAGCGCTGAAGTCCAGATAGTCTTCTTACTAAAACACTATAAATGGCCCTAATACTAAAACACATGGAATGGTCTCTGAAAATCATTTGAACATTTGCCAATGTATTCCCATAATTCCCTGCTAGCATATGGCAGTCTTAACACTGAGAAACAGCTGAGCACAATGAGAGTTTATGAATGTAAAATGAAAAATAATTATGTAATGAAAGAAAGTGGTCACTATGCCTGTGTGTCCACTGTCAGCCTTAGCTGAGTGTGATATTTTCTATAAACTGCTAATCAGCCAGTAAGCTAGCAGACTGGCTACTGAAAGCACAAGTTGTGAATATCTCTTTTCTATATGCACACTACACCGATGGGCATGTTATTTTAGTGTTACTTAACAGATGTTACTTCCTTGAGAGAAATTCAATCAAGCATTTAGAAAAGGTAGAACACAGAGTATAATAACAAAGACAAACTCATTTACAGTGCTGTGGTCTTCCTGTACTGTTCGTAGTTTAGGTGGACTGAGATGGAGTGTCCTCACAGTGGACAGAACAGGGGAACTGGGGATGAGGACAAGGAGGAAAGGCACTGAGCTTGAAAAGTGCTCATTAAAGCACTAAGGTGAGATAAAGTTTAAAGCTAAAGCATTGGTTAAATACTCTGATCCTGGGCAGGTGAAGTCTTCAGGACTGGACACACCACAGGAGACATCCCTGCAAACTAATAGACATGACCTTCAGTTAGGATTAGACACACAGTATTCAAAATGTACCTGATTTTTCCATACTAATTTAGTCATGGCCAATTCCTATTCATCAGGCAACTCTCCCCTATCACACAATAGCTAGTACCCAAACTACGTCCCTAAGAGCTTGACCAATTTTGCTCTGTTGGTCTCTTGGCCATGGATTAGAATTTTTGATCTCCAGATGATAGGGCACGCTTTTCTTTTGTGCCACTCAGGAGCTCCAACAATATTACATTTGAAATAATTGGTGTTGTGTAAAAGGAAAAAAATAGCAAGCAGGAAGAATTTTGTCACAAATAAAATGAGAAGTTGTTTTATTCTTTTTTTTTTTTACATTTACATTTACATTTATGGCATTTGGCAGACACTCTTATAAGATAAGATAAGATAATCCTTTAATAGTCCCCCATAGGGGAACTATCCAGAGTGACTTACATTTATCTCATTTCATACAACTGAGACAGTTGAGGGTTAAGGGCCTTGCTCAGGGGCCCAACAGGGGCAGCTTGTTGGTGCTGTGGCTTGAACCCCCAACCTTCTATTCAGTAACCCAACACCTTAACCACTGAGCCACCCCTGGCCTGTTTTTATTTTATTTGTATATTTGTTTTTTCCCTGAAATGTTTAGGTCATAATTGTTTTTAAATTACTTACAAAATTCAATGTCTTTTCAGTTCGTTCCAAATATACCACCATCTTTTATAGTTTTCATTTTAATTTTAAAGTTAGTTTTAACTTTACCCCTCCCCCGCCCCACCTTCCATTTACTCGTTTTCTCTGATCTTGGATAACAATAGCTTGTCAAATGCTTTCTTTTTCTTTCTTTTTTTGCTAATGTCATAACAGTTGCATAAATTAGGCATTTTTAATATAAATGAGGTTTATATGAGGGCAACCTGGGGCCATATGCATATGATATGTAAATAAGGGACATATGGGAGGGCGCTTATGACCACACAGCTGAGGCCGATTTATCAACTGCGCTCAATCTATGCTCTTTTCGCTATTCTTTCATATGCAAATTCATTTGTACTTCATTCTATATCTTTGAGTCTGCATTCATTTCTAAGCAACGTTGAAAAATAAGGGCCATTATATTACTTACTCGGATGCAGTGAGCGTTAGAGATCAGGCGTTCGCCTTTTCCACACCTCCTCGGTCTCCTCAACTGGAGAGACATAGGAGTCACTGCTGCTCTTCCTCTGTCCATGCCCACTGTCCACATCCTACACAGTACATACACACATACACACATGCAGTCAGCACTTAAAGCTATGTCTAGCAACATGCCCTTTTGTTCTGTCCTTCATGGAAAGATGATACCTCTCTAGATAAATAATATATACAAGTTTGTACACATGAGAAAAAAGAAATACGAGTGCACAAATAGGCATTCATGCCCGTCATCCTGTCCATTTCTAGTATGTGGTGGATGTAATCAAATATCAGTACAATATTCTGGATGAACAGATGAAAATGTTGTATATGAATACAGATGCAGATATAAATAGGAGGTGAAATATAAAATTAAGAGTCATGCTTCATGCCATATGGCCATGAGTAAGAAGGGAGGAAGCAATTGTTAACATGAACATGCAGTGATCCTTACTAGCTGCCTGGTGAGGGTCATGGTGATTTAAATGAGGCTATTAGTTTTTATATTTCAGGAACTAGAAGAAACTAAATACTAAACTAAATAAACACAAATACTGTGGGCAGGTTGAAACATAATTACATAAACATGTAATAATTGCTTGAGTGGGATTATATACATTTACATTTACATTTATGGCATTTAGCAGACACATATACACAGATATACACATATCTAGTTGGCAGTGCTGGCTTTTCTACCTCTTAAGTAAGTAAGTAAGTATGTAAGTAATTAAGGAAACAAACAAACAAACAAATAAACAAACCCTTCTAGTTTAGGCCACATCCAATTCAGATATAAATTCAAGAGATACAGATACAGATATTGAGTATTTGAGGCATTGAGTAAAAAGCAGGCACACACACACACACACACACACACACACGTGCAAAGTTGTCCCTCAGGCAGCAGGCTGGTGATAGAGAAACAGATACTATGACACACCTCACATGCATGGACATATTGCATGAAAGCAAAGAGAACAAACACACAGGATCTTCTGTCAATAAACACAATAGCACGCACACTCTATCCCATCATCAAACAAAAGCTTGTCTTAGTGATGTTGTTTTGTGATGCCAACAAGAAAGAAAAGAACAGTCCGTTCCTGCATAGCTGAGCACACTGACTGATGACCTGAGTTACAGAAGCTCAGGAGAAGGACACAAGTCATTCCAGTATGTGATTCCACATATTACACATACAGTGACACAGTTTTGGTAAAAATATCCATCTGTACTATGAAGAGGTGCCCTAGCAGAAATTACCACTCTATACACTTCAGAATTCATCCTGTTAATTCTACCACCAGTCACATCTTCAATAACCCAGTTCCAGTGGAAGCCAAACATGCCCACGCCATAACACTGCCTCCACCATATTTGACAAATGATGTGGTATGCGTTGGTTTATTTTGTCAACAATGAACAATGTCTTTCTGTTCTTGAGTGTTACATGGATTGCATCTTGAGATAAACCCTCTGAATTTACATTCCTGAAGGTGTCTCTTGATTGGAGACGCCTACCTCCTCAAGAGTGCTCTTGACTTGGCTAGATGTTGTTAAGGGGTCTTCTGAGATCATCAACTTTAGTTGTCTTCTGTACTAAACTGTTGAAACTCAAAGTTCCTGCTACCTTTTTGTTTTTCCAGCCTAAGTGAAGTGAAAGTCAGACATTTTTGTTACTTGTGCTTGCACACAGTGAAATTGGACCTCCGCAATTAACCGATCCGTGCAGTGAGACACACACTAGTGTACACACTAGGGGACAGTGAACACACATGCCTGGAGCGATGGGCAGCCCTAGCCACACGGGGAGCCAATGGGAGCCTTGCTCAAGGGCATTTCAGCCAAGTCCTGTCAGTGATGGGAATCGAACCCGGGACCTTCCGATCACGGGGCAGACACCCTAACCACAAGACCATGACTGCCCCCTTCACTTGCATCAACACATCTTTGCACTGCATACTGAAAGTTCCCATGAACAGCTCCCAAATGCAAATTCAACACTTGGATTAACTCCAGGCTTTTTATCCCCTTAACTTGTCATGAAATAACAAGGAAACTTTTCATCAGTAAACTGTCCTATTCATTTTGAGCCTGTGAAAATAAATTGAGGGACTATGTAAAAAATGGCTCTAATTCCTGAGTTTTTAATACAATATTTTTTTGGGGGGGGGATTTTTTCCCCCGATTTTGCTCCCTAATTTAGTCGTCTCCAATTCCCACCCATCGGTGCATTCCCCCCCACGTCACACGAAGAACTGCCAGTCAGGGAGGGCGAAGCCATTGCGTGCTTCCTCCGAGGCACGTGACACAAGCCGCTGCTTCTTTTCGAGCTGTGTAACACACTCGGAGGAAAGCGCTCCCGCCTACTTCTTGCATCACGTCTCGCAGACGCCCGTGACTGGACAGTGTCGCACTGACTGACTTGAGGAGAGAACGTATGCTGCCCCTCCCACCCTGAGAGCACGACCAATCTTGCTCTCTGAGCTCCCGGCTATGGGCAGCTATAGCATCACCCGGATTCGAACTCGCAATCTCCGGATGATTTGTTAAACCCTTGAATTACAATACAGAGGTAAAAATACCAAAATTGTTTTGCTGTCTCAATACTTATGGACCTGGTGTATTTTACTAATAGTCTAAAAATAAAAAAAAACGTTTCAACCTCTTTGATGAGTGCATTAAAAACCAAGACCCAAACAAAATTCATACTCACCCTGAAAGTGGGCAATTCAGCAAACTCCTCTGTCTCTCTGATCGGACAACGTTTAGTCATTGCCAAAGGCACCTTGCGGCCGCATAGCCTAGGAGGATTGTGGGTAAGAGACCGAGATCTCTTGACTGCAGAATTGACAGCCTGGGCAAAGCGTGATGGTGTGGATGAGGTGTATGGCTTTGGTGCTGCAAAACTCTGCAGCTTTTCCAGAGTCAGGCCAGCAGTAGGTAAACTCATTTGGTGGGGCAAAATCGACGGAGCTGATCCACCGAACACTTCAGTCTCTCTCCGGGAAGAAGCTGGACTAGATTTCTCCATATCCTTCTGCTTTAGCGGAGATGTTGGTGGAGAAATGTGCTGCTCCTCTTTGTCTTTACTCTTTGTCGTCTCCTCCCACTGGATGGGTGATGGGGGAGGTGGGAAGGTCTCCTGCATACACCCATGGAAACTGTCTCTTCGCGGGCTACCTAGAGGCTCTTTCTCCTCACTCAAACTCAGACTACGCACTACTGCTGAGTTGACATAACTTCCAGGGGTTCTTTTGTGCTGCGGTAAGCGGAAAGAAGCTGGTTTGGGCCTGGTTGCAGGTGGAACTTTCTTTTCCTTGGCCTGAAGGATAGAAGAAGACTCTGAAGGAGAACCTACAGTTGGGGAAACGGATGGAGAGAGATCACTGGCACTGTCAGACTTGCACTCAAACTTAGTGGGAGATGCTGCTGCTGGTGATGTTGCTGTGTCTTTTTGACTTAAAGGCTCCACATTCACTTCCTGAACTCCAGGAACACTGGGAGACTCAAGCGTCAGTTCCACTTCAAAGAAGCGCAGCTTGTCCAAGGACTTTGGAGGCACGATGGTGTAGGTGGTCATGCCTACTTTTGGGATGTATTCACGGGTGAGTTCATTTGACGGTTTAGGCTTAGGCTCGGAGGCAACATGGTACTGTAATCTTCCATGTTTAGATACAGAAGTCTGTGTGAACTTTTCGTTTTCAGGACTGGGAGTCTGAGTGGATTTTGGGCTTTCAGGGAGGTGAGTGTATGTGGCTGTTTGAATATCAAAGCTTTGGGTAGAAGTTGGGTGAATTTCATTGGCTTGGGGCTCTTCTGTCGATGTGGCCATGTCTCTTTTTAAGCTCTCTAAATTTACAGACGTACAAACAATTGACTCCGGGGTGGGTGTCGCCTCAGTAGAGCTGTATGTCTGTGTTTGAACTTCAGTATGTGTCTGTCTTGCACTGCTTGTAGTGGATGAAGCGCTCGGTGTTGTTTGCACTGCAGCTGCTGCATAGCTGGGCTTAGGAGGAGCCTGTGGCTCTGCTCGCTGGGTGTGTGTGACTGTGTGTAAAGAACTCTGACTTCCATCCACCGGTGCACTGCTCTCTGCCTTCACTGCTGTAGAACATTCAGCAGTTAAACATGCCATTTCAGTTCTCTCGTCAACAGTGGCTGCAGAAGAGGAGAAAAATAAAGAAATGTGAGCAGTCTGACCACAAAAATCCCTACTTTATAAGCACTTAACTTGAACCAAGTTACTCCCAAAAATGTGATGAGTATTATGCATATGCTTATACACATCTTACTATGTGTCTGTATGTGAGTGGTGTAAAAAATACCTAAAAAAAAAAAGAATATGGAAACTCAACACACCATTGTTTGTTGACTGTAATTGAGCATTGGAATCAGCCTCAGGCTGATTTCTTTTCACCACAGCTTCCACAGCTAGTCTGTCAGGACAAAAATCATGTGAAGGTTTAGAAACCCAAACATCAAACCTACAATGTTTTTAAAATAAATAAATACATAAATAAAAAACAGCCTTATTTTCTTTCTCCTCAAAACTGTCGTACTTGCCATCTGTGGTCAGATCAGATGACACTTCTTGTGGGCTCTCGGTTGGTGGAGCTACACTTTCCATTTCTGAATCCTGAGTTGGGGAGGCAGTTTCTACTCGACCAGAGTCCAGAGACATATCGACAGAGAGGTTGATGCTGCTGTCGTCCTCGAGAAGTTCTGGCAGAGGACTCAAGCTCTCAGGACTGGAGCTTACAGGGACCACAGCGGCATCTGGGACCATAGAAGACTCCTCATTTTCTTGAATTTCCTCGGGAGTCATTGGCAAACCTGCAACATTGCATTAAGATTCAAAGATTCAAGATTCAAAGAGTTTATTGTCATTTGCACAGGAAAGAAACAGGTTTCCATATACAATTAAATTCTTTCTTTGCTCCTCTTCAAGAATGCCAGATAAGGATTAAGAATATTAAACTAAATATATATAATAGTACTTTACTAAATTTAAACTAAACTAAACTATTAACTACTAAACTAACTTAAATATTATAATGACATAATAATCCAAATGTTCTAAAGATACCAGGATTAAGATAATTGCAGCATTATAGACATAATTAATGGTACCACCCTTTGTAAAGGAATACACTAAAGACAGCTTTAATTTAGCATACTATCACCACCTCTGCCAAGAACCCATAACTTGCCACATGCTATAGTTTCTTATATAATCTGCACTATCCAACATAATAAGAAGTAGGCAACAGAGATCACGAATCATTTTTGCAAGTCCAATTTAAGTCCCATGTCTTGAATCTGAGTCAAGTCTCAAATCTCTGAGGGTTCAAATCTGACTCAAGTCTTTTGAGGAAGACTCTCAAATCACAGTGTGTGCGACTTAGAAGCGACTCGGGTCCAATTGGCAAACTCGAGTTCCCATATTTGGAAGTCACATACTCAGACCCTCTGCTCACACAGCGTCTGATATCTTTTGTATACTCAGCTGACCATAAGCTGCAGAACCTTTCACTGCAGGTTTCAATATGATTGGCTCTACATTCTCTAGTGTATTTGCACTTCTATACACCAGATTGTGACGCGAAAACAAACATTTAAACACTGACACAATGAGCTCTTTTGAGCAAGGTAAAGAAACTGCCTTACTTTTTTAAAAGTTATTCAAGTGTTGTTTAAGTAAACATGGTGAGTAAACATGGGTGGGTGACTGCAATGTCAGTCAAATGTCTCCTCCTGTGAAATTATTGCTACTTGTAAAGTCTACTACTTGGCCTTGTCTAGTGACAAAAATGATTAGACTCTCTAGCAAAGAGTAACTTTTTTCTTTTTTTGAGCCGTGGCTCCTCTTTAGGTTTCTTCTTTACGCTTGCAGGCACTTGATCTGATCATTAAAAGTGCATGAAAAGCTGCTTTCACTTGAAACTGAGACAAGGGCTCCAGGTTATGTATTGGTACTAATGTGCTCATTAACTTCGGATCTTTGTCACAATTAACACTTGGATGATTCTCTATCTGCTTCATTTTCACAGCAGGCCTAGTGGCCATTTGCAGCATGGGTTAATAAAGAGATCTGTATTCTTCTCCTTGGCAGTGTCCAGGAGTAAGTTACATAATGGGCTGATGGAGTAGTATTAGTGTGAGAATGTGGAGCAGCCAGGCCAGAGTGCTGCTGTACCACACAGTTCTTCAGTGAGTGGATCGCTCTTAATTAAGACATCTCACTTCGCTGTGCCAGCCGCTACATTCAGCACTTCAAGGGCTGTCGCTGGGGACTGGAGTGCAGAAGCAGTATTCAAAGAGAAAGCCTATCTCTAGAGATAGAGCGCTCTGTAACCCCCCCCCTCTCTCTCTCGTTCTGGAGTTGTGGAGTGCCATGGATATAGATAGAAGCAATCATAATCTAGGCTCTTCTTTTTCCTTTCTTTCTTACTCTATTTGACTAATTTTTTTAGTTTTTTTTTTCTTTGCCATACTCTTACATTTTTTTCTATCATTTCACAACCGATATATCTTAATTTTCTTTTTATCTATCTTTCTTTTTGCACTCCACCCCCTTTTTTCATCGCCTTTCTCCATGCCTGCCTCTTCTCCTCTGTGACGTTGATTATTGCTGTCAGCAAGGGAACGAGACAGCGCTGGAGACACAAGCACTCAGAGATGATTCCAAACATTGCAAACACTTTTTTACTGAACCTTCAAACCTACTGCTGTAATACTGTACTGTAAATATCAATCTCTAATATATGGGCAAAAGGGTATTAAAAAATGCAGCGCACAAACACAAAAAGTGCAAACCGAGGCGTAAAACATTGTATTGCAGACAGAAAGTTGCAACAGCTTTTAAAAGACATACATCGAAGAAAGCAAACTCAGTGAAGGTTCTCTCCTGTCTCAAGTGGCTGCTTTTTTGTGGTTATGAATGATGAGCCGAGTCTGTGTAGATTCACATCCCTGATTAGGGTGCAATTACTCCCTAAAAGCCCCCTTTCACCCCTGCAGACACTTAAGACTTGCTATCACATCTAAGCAAAACAATGCATTTTTATGAGAACTTTTTGGAACTGGGGCCCTGGGTATTCAAGGCATTTTGAAAAGTAAAACCTTTATGTTTACAATGAGAGCCCTTGTTTGGCTACCTCTCTAGATGACGCACAGTTGTGTTTCCTGAAAAAAACATAGTGGCTTTGTAAAAGTGGCTTTGGGAGAGTATAGATTTCTCACACGTAGTTCATAGTTCATAGGTGCATCTAAGTGTACTGATGAGCACCCATTAAAATCACATTTTAACTGCATTTCTGACTATTAACTGTATTAGCTGTCAGCTTGTCAAAGCTCAAAGCACAGCCTTTCAGAAGCACCAACAAACGCATAAGCCTTACCAACCATCACCAACAAAGGCAGCAGCCTAGTGTGTTAAACAGAGTAGTGCAATGCATTCTGAAGCAGTGAAATGCAACCTATAAACAAATTCACATTTTTTTGTTGCCAGCAGTATGTAGCACCACCTTTATCTTTCAGCTGTATATTTTCAATTTCACCTAGACTATATTGAGATTGGAGGAGTTTGAACCCATAGAGAGCTGGATTCTCTTCTCCAGCTTTTGGGAGAGATTAAAAATATTCTTTCTAACACAATGTGATTAAGACATATTTATTTGAGGCATAACATTATGACCATAGACTGCAGTCCATCTGTTTCTCTACATACTTTGTTAGTCCCCTTTACACTGTTCTCTAATGGTCAGGACCCCGACAGGACCAGCACAGCTCAGGTACTATTTGGGTGGTGGATCATTCTCAGCACTGCAGTGACACTGATGTGGTGGTGGTGTGTTAGTGTGTG
>JAOUQY010000049.1:18034843-18045926 GCA_028566355.1 Doras micropoeus
TACACCATACTAATAAATTATTGTGGTCTAAAATGACAGGTGTTTCAGTTTCATTGTCTAACCCCTGTATTTCCCAAACTGGATTAATATGTTTAATGTGATCATACAGTAAAGGTGTATTAAATAATTAAAATGTTATTCACTACATAGGCATTTCCACTCAATGACAATTGCTCAATGCAATGAAATTTACTTTTGAAACTCACCACCTTGCTATAAAGACAGCAAAATTTGAATGTTAATGCGCTAATTCGGTGGCAAAATGCTTGCGAAAATGCAATCTGAGCATCCGATTGCATTTTCATTTCCAATGAATGAAATGATTACACTTTCAAGTCCACCTCAGTCCGCCAGTCGTTTCAGTTCTTTGTGTAAAAGAAAAATCAACAGTAGTATACCATTGGCAAATGTAAATAGAATTTCTGAATTAGACTTTTCATGTAGGAGTTGGAAATTTTATTTCAAACTTAAGATTTTGGCATTTTGCATAATACATTTTCATTGTAATTTTGGAACTGATATGCTTCCATACTGTTTTGACTGTAAATACTCTGTTACCTGTGTTGCTCTTTAAGTAAACTTTACACCCAACTTATGTATGTGTACTTACTGTATATTGTATTTATTGAAACTATTGTCATCACTTCTCTTAAAGAAGGCTTAAGTGTTCTTTTCTGTTGTATATGTGCCTTGGCAAGTCTACAGAGCCTCAGCACAAGCATTTCAATTGTACAACTCACTCTTGCTGGCATCTCTGTGCATGTGACAAATAAAATGACATTGACTTCGACTTCCACTCAACCTAATATTGTCTTGCCAGAGGACAAATGGCAGAAAAAAGAATTTCAGAAATCTTAACCAGAAAAAAACCCCAGTACTATTCTATCTAAATACAGTAAGTTGACAGTGAATTTATAAAATAGCAAAAGTATCAAGTAAAATCCTATCCAAATTCATTTCTCAGCAATAATGATTCTGAAAAAAGGTTACAGTACCATAATCTCTGATGTCCGATTGAACACGAGCAAAAAAAAAAATAGAAAGATATGCTGAAACACAGGCTCACTCAGAGAAGCTCCAAAGTCCAATGTTTTTACAAATCATCACCCTTTTCATTGCAAAACAGGCATTCAACTATAATGAAGTACATTACTCTTTTAAAAACATGAAGCCTTATTTCATAATCACCCCCCCCCTTCCCCCCAAACACAGACACACACACACACACAACTATCACCATTAATAAACGTTAATCAACTATCATCATGCCGAGATAATTGCTCTCATGTGAGTCAAAGAGACACTATGGCCTGATGAAAAATGATCTAGACTTTGAATGGTGAATGTTTACTTATTGAAAAATACCTCTGAAAGACACAGAAGCTTCCCGGTAGTGTTTGGAGTTCAGTCTGTTTGGTGAAAGAGCTCTGTTTACCCCTCTGGTTCTAATATCCAGACAGGCATGTAAGTGCAGTACACATGTGATGGGGTGCCTCACACAAAGCCCTATTTGCACACAGTGGCATTGTGCTTTTTCAACACCTGACATGTTCCAGCCTGACCTGCCAGAGGCCTCCTCCTGCTCCAACTGGCTAACACCAAGATTTGATCACTGCATACTCATTCATCAAGGACACACCTAATTTCACAGCAATCCTAACTGAAAATTGGCATTAACACCCTACTGGGGGAAAAAAAACATGCCACTGTGACAAATCATTTTCTCACAGTAGATCTACATTATAGATAGATGTGAAGAGCAATTGTATGTCTGATACAGATACGGTACAATCAGGTTACTGACATTTCCCTCTGCCCAGGACTGTCTGAATACTTAATGGCATTAACAGACTGTACCAGTGCCAACTCAGCACGCCGCTCAGTGCCACAGGAACATATGGGAACAGATGTTCGCTGGGCATTCGGCCTGCTTTGTTCAGGAACACCTGGTGCTGGGAGAAGTATGCGGCACAGCTGCGGATGGTTTGCATGCCCTTAAAAAAAGGGCTCAAGAGCCCAGACAGCAGACAGAATGCTGCGGACAGCACATGGCATTCAGATACCAATAACCACCCCAAACAAGTATTGAATCTAAAGATTTACACCACGTATGATTCAACCAGCTTAGCAATTAACTAAAGGATACCACAGGAGAACCCAGAATACTGGTGAACAGACAAATCAGACAATTATTACTTTAATAGAACTATTAAATAATTATAGTTTGCAACGAAACTGCACATGAATACCGATCGTTTTGCAGGATGAAAAACATTTTGACAAAAACAAGTTCACTCATAAACAATAGAACTACATTGAGAAATGCTACCCTATTCCTTTGGGAAAGGAAGTCGAGGTTCAATCTCAGGTCAGAGATTACAGAGTTATGCTTTATAGGGTTGTGTGATATTTGCATAGCAAATGCCATGTGACAAGGCAGAAATTCACTCTTACAGATCAAAATGAATTAACACTGAGTTCCAGGCCACTATGGAGAACTTAGCAATCAAGAAGACTAGATAATAAACTACATTTCACAGAAACCGCAGTTGAGCTCTGTGCAGACCACAGTAGAATGCACAGCCTGGACTGTTTAACTGAGTGCTGCCACTTGTGCTACTGTTTCTGCATTTGGAAGTGCAGTAGCCTCTGCTAATCACCCACAAACGCTGGAAATAATGCATGACGATGATCGTGTTTCCATTGGTCCATAAAATCACTGATAATGGTTTCATTCATCAGGAATGGAAAAAAAAAATCACATTACATGTAACATTTATCAGGTTAAATAACTTCCTTTATTCATCAACTGATGCATGCACCCTGATCAGATTTTAGCCACTAGTCGTGTGTAACAGAGCAAGCTACCCGGTTTCAGCAACATTAATGACATGGGTGAGGACTGAGGGAGGCTGAGGAGTGACTACCGTGAGCCTGATTAATGTTTTTTCTTACTTACTCAGCAAAGATGACTTGGCTTTTCAAACCTTATGTAAATACACATTATTTTGTGTGAAAACTAGAGCAATACATTAAGGTAGCACAAGGTATCTAAGGTCAGATACTGAAAGGAGGCAGAGATAAATATTGTGTGGATTCCATACATTCCAGTTCTCATTATTACAGCTGGTATGTACTGAAGCCATCGAAACCGTTACATCATGCCATTATAGAAAGAAATTATAAAGAGAACAATTCAAATACAAAGTATACAAAGCGCTTAAAAAATATTTGTCTAGACGGTCAGTAAAGAAGGCATCTGAGTTCATAGCTAGCTTGTAACGTAGCCAAGGTTATGACTGGTGCAATACTCTGGGCAAAAGGCTGTAAATCTGTCTGTTCACTGTGCCTATTAAGTGTGCAACCCCCTGCTGCACTGAGGAAAGGTGGGTTTATATTCTGAGCTCTGAACAATGAACCAAAACTGTCCTGCTACCTACTGGACTACACCCAGAGTATTTTAGGAACAGTTCCACACTGTACAGCAGTCCATTGGGAATTCACAAATTCTATTCCATATAATCGAAATGAAATAAAATAACTTGTTAAAGTTTATCATATATATATATTTCTGTATGACTTCAGGGTACGGAAAATAATTTCTATACTACTATGACAGTATGGAACATATTTTCACTATGAGTAAAGTAGATAGTAGCATTAAAAGCTGCCTAACACACCATAAGCACACAAAACCAAAATCTTGGTCAAAAGAAACAATTTCATCGTCTCACATTTTTCCCTATTCATTTCCCTCTTACCTCCTGATCCACTGGATTAGGTTTCTCTGTTTACAAAGCTGTCATAGTCCACAAATCCTGTTAGAAGGTCACGCAGAGTCAGCTTCAAACTGCCTACACACACCGATCTACCTTAATGCCACGCCTTTGCTCATGACATCAGAAAGTTTGGCTTCGCATAGCTCTCTCACTCAGCCAGCTGTCACAGAGAACTCCTCCACTGCTGAAGAGCCGTGCGCATGTGTGTGTGTGTGTGAGAGAGATAGAGAAAGAGTGAGTGTGTGTAAGAGTAGATAATCCTAAGTGCCGCCTTAGACAATTGTAAGCAGGCTAGTAATCAGCTTTGACTCTGTGGAAGGCGGATAAAAGACCATGGTATGGCCCTCCAAGCATTAACGCACTTATCTTATTTATATTGCGTCTGAAACTATGAGGCAGTACTTGCACTAATTCAATCAGGCGCTATCTTTATCAGGTCTACCTAAGCACGGGCATGTGCATTCTTGCAGCTGACGTTTACACAATAACACCCCCACCCCCAACGTCAAATGTAGTTCAAGAGCCAAGACATGTTTGGTGTCTGAACTCTGCCTTATTTTAAAGTTTGAACAAAATCTAAAAGGCTGCTGTTGTTATTTACAACCAATTTAGTACCATTCAAACTATATGTCTAAACTATATTGCATGCACTTCTAACCATATCAAGTTGGTCTCAATTTAAAATAATACTAGGTATTCTCAAATGAGCTAGACAGAGACTCCATCTTGCACTCTAAGAGTATTCAGGCAAAACTCTTCATTATGAGTCAGAGGCTTTAGTAGGATGCCTTCCTGGGGTGGGTTAAAATCTATATGAAAAGCAGAACTGGAAAAGTGTTCCATTCACATTTACAGTGAAGAAACGTATTAACAAATATCAGTAACGCTGACACGTGATATGTATTTTACATTGTCTGGTATTGTTCTGATGATATCTGGAGGTCCCGTTGGTGTTCCCACGCTTGGTGAATATGTCCTCTCTAATGCTACAATCAAATCTGAGACATATCCATTCTTAGTTCTTATAGATATATATAAATATAAAGCAGGACAATCACATACCCACACAAAAGGAACATAAAGCTAATGGGTGAATTAAATGGTTCATTTGTCTAACTGAACTGAAAGTGATAAGCTGCACTCTTTACTGCTTTGCAACAGCATGATGTATGTACTCACATTCCTGTACAGGCATGTTGGGCCCCAGTGGTGTAATTAAATCATGTGACAGCTTTTGCTTTTACCAAGCCTGTGCTTTTGAAGTGCAAAGTTAACCTTACAGACCTGTGATTAAAAAAAACAACAACAATGTCTGAAACAATAGCTCAATGAGAAGCAACAATGGCTGATTAGATTAATTTCCCTCAGAATCGATGTCTGATTTAGTGATTATCATTTAGACAAAACAAGATTGACAACATTTGAATCACTGTAGTCAGTCACTTTTCTCTGATTACAGATACAGCTGCTGGGGATGGTCATCCATGGAAGATTTGTACTTCTCAAAAACAGTTTCTTACTCAGCCTTTTTTTAATGCATAATCTCAATTGCATACTGCAGACTTGTGCCTTCTAAGAGCTGCTGCTACAATCATAAAGACTGCCTTGACCTTATCTAAGGACACTTGTTCACAAAATATGATACTGAATATACTTTCCACATACTTAATACTGTTTGTCTTTACTTTTCCACAACTGTAATGATTTATAATGCCACTATCTGGCATCATCCAGAAAGGATGGTCTGGTTCCTCTCAAAGTGTTGTCTCAGGGAGTTTTGCCACTGTTGCCTCTGGCTTGCTCATTAAGGATCTAAATCTACATCTGGATTTCTGTAAAGCTGCTTTTTTGGCAATGTCTAGTGTTAAAAGCACTTTACAAATCAAATGGAATTGAATTAATCATACAGAAGTTCTTGTTTTGAAAACGTTTTGCAAAAGTTACCTGAACAGCCAGTTTTACATGAAGTTATGAAGAAATTATCAGGACTTACAGATTCTCAAAGTAAAAGTGCTGATTAGCAGTGTCACAAAACCATAATTCTGACTTACCATAACTGCTCAGTCCATTACCTTGTGTAATTGGAGTCTATAGGAATTATAAAATGTCAACATAGTGTCAGCCTATTTAAATAAATAATACTGATTGCTGAACTGTTCAGTAGTACTAAGGAAGTCTTGAACACGAGTGCTGATCTAGGATCTGGTACATTCATTTATTTTAAGTATCCATTCTATGGTCATGTTGTGACGGCTCTGGAGCCTATCCCAGGAACACTGTGTGCGGAGAACAAGGATGCTTGTCCATCACTGGGCATAAACAACAAAGAAATTTAGTGTAGCTACCTGACTTTGGCCAGCATGAATCTGTGAGGTGGGAGGAAACCGGAGTAACCAGAGGACCCTGCAGGACCAAGACACCCTGATGTGACAGCGTGCCACCCTGATCTAGGATCTACTACACATCCTGATTGCTATTTGGATAATATGGTGCCAGTTTGGAACCTATAGGTTTGATGCCCAGTAGTGCCACAAATCATAACTGTACAATAGATCTGTTTTAAGCGTGGTCAGCGAGGATGTACATTTGTAATGTGTTCAGGATGACGAGATGATGCTGGGGCAGCTGAGAAGAGTGCCGAGTGCTGAACTAAGCCAGGCTGAGCCAGCTGTAGCTCTTTAAACCTGCAGACAGATAAACTGCTGACACATTGATCATGAAAGCAATCAGGCAGAGAGAAACTGTGGGAGAGTATAAACAGCCATCTTCAGTCTCACTCAACTGCTGTGGCCATTCATTATATTTTATATTGTTTGCATTGCCAGTATTTTAACTTGTTGCACTGATATAAAACTGAAAACCTTCAGCGTTTGGCCAAGTGAGCTAATGTCTGGGCTAGCTAGAAACATCCACTCTGCTTTATTCCAGATACTGCAAACAAGCAAATCAGCAGCAGAATGTTACAGCCATATCAGTAAACTGTAGCCCTCATCAAATGCACAGTCAACATTGGTATTTACTTACAGGTCAGAGGATTTTACACTCTTCTGTACCCTAATTTCCTTATCTCTCTCATAGTTTAGTAGAGAAATATCTTCCATGTTTGGGTTGTTTGCTTGGAATAGATTGTAACGTGGACCTTGGAACATTTTTTTTTTTCATCGGAGCTCTGACTGTAAATGTGCTGTAATAAGGCCAATACAAAAATAGGACAAATATTGCTGAAATAATCAATTAACAGAAAAAGGGAGAGGCCCCAAAAATTCTTATCCTCTTACACTTTAAGAGGAGATTACACACGCATGTTCAAACATGACCCATAAAATCACCAGAGTTTACACAAAAAACTCTCAGTCTATTTAGCATACTTCAGAGAGCAGGCTGAATCATTTGGACTTCTGAATCATTGTTTGCAGTGTGGAAAGTTTTATTCAGCGAGCTGCATAGAGAGCGGCAAAGCATAAAGGCAGGAAGGAGAGGTGACCTTGAGATCACAGCGGTGGCTCTCTCATAGAGAGTGTGAGGAAAGCGCAGCTACATGGTGAGACGGGTCTTTTTTTTGTTGTCCTTTAGTTTCCATCCCCCTTGCCACAGTCTGCACAACAATGTTGATCTTGCCAGTTTTCCTGTCTCCTTTGCAAAAGAGGGGCAATGTTAAAAACACACTGTGCTGACAGGATCTGTCAGCAAAGCTGCCTGCAAGGTGCTATGACCAGAAATGAAAGCATTATATTGGTTAGGATTGCAAAACATGTTGGCATGTTAAAACAAATGCAATTCTCACTGCTTTTAAATGAAGTCTAGCCTTTCAGGAGTGCCAGAAACGTGTCGGAGGCTACAGCTATGGCAGGGTTCAGTGATTTGAGCGTGTATAAAATAGGTGTGTTTTGAGGCCTCCAGACGTATTGTTATAAGGCAAGATATTTAGTGTGAGGTAAGGCAGCAGCGTAGCGTGCGTAATGAAGACAGAGAAAGAGAGATATTCCCAATGGAAAGACAAAGCCCAGAGCCAGGGCCACAGCTGGTAATATTGTAAGAGAGGTCACTAACAGTAAACAGAGGCTTCTTAGGGAAGGTCTGGGAAGACCATTACTCCAATAACACTTGGGAGGGTGGGCTTAAAAAAAGAGAGAGAAAGAGAGAGAGAGGAGTCTCATTCTGTATGTGAAACTACCATGTCCTCTGCGTGCATCCCCCTGTATTTCAACCAAAACAAAATGCTTTTTTTCCCACACTACACACTACTACTGCTGCCCCTAAAACCCCACTAGCACTTTCTCAGTCTCTCACAGAGGAAGATAACCATCTCAGAGAGATTACAAAAACGCACATATACTTATAGCCATCCCTATAACAGCTCTGTGATATCAATCAGCCCATTCCACCCAGTAAATAATGCGACAAAGATTGGGGCAGTGAGGCCAGAGATCTAAGGTTGTTACAATTTTGAAAACAATACACTGGATTCAAATGCTGAATGTGAAGGCACACATAGAGTTCACTGAAAGAGCGAGCTGGGTTAAGTTGCGAAATCGACATCCTTGATCCCTATTTAGTCACATTCGGATTCACTTTACACAAGTGCAGCCAGAGGGCATTATACTCTGATTCTGAAATTGATAAAATCATGCGTTTCATGTCTCTCACAGCATAAGCAGCAAATTATATCTTCCATTTGCTGGGTGTGAATACAATATCAAACATTAACACGGTTTCTCCAGAGAGCTCTGTTCATGTTCATGCTTATTTTAATGGGAGGTTTCAAAGAATTTACTTGTAATGTAGCATCTGGCAAAGGTCAAAAAAAAGGTCACTCCCTGATGGACGGCCACCCTGTCATTCACCCTTGGCTTCTCCTGGGCCCAACGCATCCTGAACACGAAGTTCCCAGCATATACACAGACACAACAGGCCAAGGCCAGCTGAAATCTCTCTCTCTCGCTCTCTCTCTCTCTCTCTCTCTATCACTTGCTCGCTCTGATACACACACACACACACACACACACACACACAAACCTAATCTCTCTGGGTACTGGTTAGAGTATCTGCCAAGGCTTTAGATAAAGAAGCAGCAGGGAACTTGTTCCAATCAGAAATGTACTTGAATTTCATGTAGTGTTTACAAGATAAGCCAAATACAATTAGGAGCTCTGAGCGCTACACTAAAGGCTCCCAAAAAACACATGCCTTAACACAACTGTGTGTCAGTCACTAAAATGTGAACTTTTATATGAAGAAATAAAAGTTGGTTAGTAAACAGCCAATATTTACATAGGTGCAGAAAAACGGCATTGCATCTGGAGTCATAATTATAGCCGTTACACAGCATCCTTTCTTCAGAGACAAAGGTACATTGTCTGTGCAGAAATATTTGCCAGCAGCTAGTAGCAAATCACATGCTTAGTGACTTCAAATAAAAACAAGGAGCAGACAAAAATGATGCACTTCACAAAGACTTAGGGCTTTATACTAAGATGCTGAATAAATGTACCAGAATCAAACAAGAATATTTATTACCACCACAATGCTGGCAGTCAAATATTTTTGCTACAGTTTTTTTGTACTTCTGTTGTTGTTTTTTTCAGCAATATTTAGTTGACAATATCATTTACTTAGACTTACTAATTTACTTACAGGTTTGTGTCACGAGATATGTAATGCTCTTCATGCTATCCCATGAAAATGTTAACGGCATGTTGCTTTCTAACAGATGCATTATGAGATGCTCATTATGAATCATTTGTGGAGTAGTGCTACCTCGTGAATAATTCCCAGTCATCAGAGTGGCTTTTTCAGTCTAAGCTCATTGTAAACAACCCCAAGCTTATATGTAGTGCATTTGCATAATGACCAAAACCAGCATCGTTGCACAACAATCAAACTGGTGGTCAGTTCTATATGCAAATCAGCATGACCTTTAATTACAATGGCCATGTGTGCTATTCACATAGCGTTGGGAAATAGCTGCAATATGGCATTGTAAGATGAAATATGTACCCTCAGTTCAGGGATGGTTGTTCCCTCTTGACATACATGGCCTCTTTGACCTGTTCAAATCAAAGACGTGTGCATCTTGATACTTGAAAGCGTGGCCACTGACATGTAGGTGGGTGTAGACCACGGAGTCCTGGCCAGAAGAGGTAGCTCTTCTATGTCGTGCCATCCATTTCACCAGTAACCATTTGGTTTCCCCAATGTACAATTTCTGGCAATCCTCCTTGTACTTAACAGCATACAGTATATTGCTCTGTTTGTGCCTGGGGGCCTGATCTTTGGCATGGCCCAGTTACTTCCATAGTGTGTTTTAGGGTTTGAAAGAAACTGAGATGAGTATTTAAAAAAACATGTTTCAACTGTTCCCCTACTCCTACCACATACGGAATCATCACTGGTTTGTGCTTAGAAAGTGGTTGTCATTCTCTTCTATTCAAACTGCTGGAGCACTGTTTGGGGCTTTTTCCCAGCTTTACAATGAGCTCAGACCAAAGAAGTCTAAGCATAAGGATGAGTGACAAAACATATCTCCACACTAAACCTTGTGTCCAGATGAACTGATTCAACTTTCTATGAATTACTACCTGGATTATTGAGCATGCATAAGACTATGGGCAAAATTCTAGCACTTCACTAGCCAATATTTTGTAATGAAATGAAATTTCATCCACAGGGAGCAATGCAACTGACACATATCTCAAGAACTGCTTAAGCAACAATTTAGCAATTTTGTATGCTTATTTCACTTCATTCTTGCTCTTTCTGTCACATTCAGTGGACATATTTCACACTGCTATGCAGTATGTCTAGTTATTTTTGGTCCTGAATGGGGGACTATAGATGTGGTTGTAGGCTTATATAAATAAACTGTCATTTTCTTATTCAGCTCTGCAAAGATACAATTTATGCCACTATATACATGATTTACTTCATTTAAAAAATGGTATTATATAATGAATCCTAAACGTGATGAGCAAAAGATTCAAGTTGAAAATCTTTACTGATCTAAATTGTGTAATTTGTTGAGACCAAAATGATGTAACAACGGTCAATGGAAACCAATCTGACAATGGCACTGAGGATTTCACCCTGGTGCCTAACAGCAGTCAGGGTACCGCTGGAGATTTGTACGACCTTCCACTACATCCACTATGACCCTGACCCAAAGTAACTGGATGTTATAATATACAGTATAATATTATATTTGCATACTCAATAGTTAAATGTTTAGTTAAATAGAATTGAAGTTTTTCATATGTGATTTTAATTTGTCAATACTATTTCACTGGCATTCTGTAAGCAAAACCAAG
>JAOUQY010000049.1:18210017-18222513 GCA_028566355.1 Doras micropoeus
ACTGCAGTGCTGACAATCATCCACCACCCAAATAATACCTGATCTGTGGGGGTCCTGACCACTGAAGAACAGCATAAAGTGGTGGACAAAGTCTGCAGAAAAACAGATGGACTACAGTCTCTATCTGTAAAACTACAAAGTGCACCTGTGTGGTCAGTGGAGCTGATAAAATGGACAGAGTGTGTAGATACAAGGAGGTGGTTTTAATGTTATGTCTAAGTGTAGTAATGTAGAATAAAGAAATGTAAACATGTACATAACATCTGCTTTGCTTCTGTTCTATAGGAGTGCCGTAAGAATGAAATGCTGCTGTCTAAGCTGAGAGCAAAGGGAGCCTCTTAAAAGGTTTACATGCATTTTTCCATTGTTGTAACTGTGGATGTTTAAGTCCACCGTTCTGTACACAAACTAATATTCCAGTGGGAGCAAGCGTAACAGCATGCACTTGACCAGGCTCAAAAACTAGCATCTAGTCTGCATCCATGTTGCCATGTAGACCATTTACGGAGTTTTGATTTTGATTAGCTGTCAAAATGCTGTTGTTTCCCAAGTGAGTCTCTTATACAACCAAGCATACTTGAACATGTGCATTACCCCAATGTAAACTGTGTTTAAATCAGCAACCATAGTGGATTTCTTTCTCATTTGTGTAACATGTTTACAAGGTTAAATAAAACACCATGCATTAACCATTTTCTTAAATTGTCTGTGAATTACTCTGACAGACTCGTAAACAGAATAAAACAGCTGCTCCAGTCACTGATACACGACTATAAAAATGAGCATGCAGACGTTTGACAAAGCAGTTTGATGTTCATATGAATATTATTTAATTGAGTAATCAGTTCATAAGTACAAAGAGGACAGTCAGGAAAATATTCATATACAGATTAAAAGTTTCATTACAGATTCTCCACACAGTTCTGTGGAATGAAATAGACCCAAATTCAGTCTTGCAACAGACAAGTATGTGCATATATAAGTATACTCATATACTAGCAATGAGATCTAGTCACTTATACCCTGAATAGATGACACTGACTTAGAAAAAAAGCATTTCAGGCGGGGAAAAAAGGTCAAACTCAGCGGGAGAACTGTCTGCGGTCTCCCTTGCCCTTGTTAACATGTTTGAAGATTTTTGCCTTATGCACGTTCTTGGATTTCTGGTAGCCGAAGCCTCCGCCTCCTCCCCTCTTCTGCAGCTTGACACCTTTACTGCTATGGACATCTGAGAGGGAGCATGTTAAGGAATATCACAGACCACTCCAAAAGCAAAAGTGCTTCCTTTTAAAACAATTAAATATTCACTTGCAATTTAAAAAACTCAATATCAAGCTGGTCCCAGAACATTGTCCAATTAGTTGTGCAACTTTTTATAGGTTTGTAAAAAGCACATAACTCTAAAGCACTCGCAGTGAGAACATGCATGGAGCAAAGTAAAGAGCTGACAGCCAAATGATGGATAAAGAGGAACATGACTCTTTCTGCATGAACTTGTCATATCATGCACTAGGGAACCAAAGGACCAACATGGCTACTGAAACTGTATATTATCTCACTAGCAACCCGTAATCTTGTTTTCCATCGTTACCATGTCCATTTTATTCAGGTCGCATTCCTGAACCTTTCACTGTTTCGTGTTGGTGCAAGCCTAGACTCACTCAGATTCTGTGCTGCATGAAATACCTTGTACCGAGTTTGTGATGATGACACAAACATAAAAGAGCAAAATATTGAAAGGATACTGAGGTCAACATAAGGTGGTACTTTGAAGCCAAAGGACAGCGCCACCTGTGGGAGGTTGAGTGTCTGTACATTGTAGATCTGTTTGAGGGAGTGGGAATCGTATGCTCTGACATATGACTTGTAAGCCTCCTGAGCTGATTTGTGCAGGTAGTAATTCTTCTCAATCAGCTTCTCCAGCTGTCACACACAACAGGACATGAGCATTAGCAACCTGCTGTTAGTAATTCTGTTACTACATAGGATCAGTTTAAAATTAAATTAAATGCTTTATTAAGAGCGTAACTGAACTGACTCACCTGTGACTGAATATCTGAGATCTTACTCCAAGAGAATTCAAACTCGCTCAGTGGGACCTTGAAAGAAAGAAAACAATGTAAAACAAATAGCCATATCTGAGAAATAGTTGAATAATCTCTGAATAAGTTCTATATAAAGGTTATAAATCTACCTTGGCCTGTTTGAGGAACCGCAGGAAGCCGAGCTCTTCGGGTCTGAGGATGAGGAGGGCGTGGCCTCTGCCATTAATACCCCGAGCAGTTCGACCCACACGGTGGATGTATTCCTGACCAAATGAATCAACAATGGCAAACTGTTTATTATGATTATCCCCAATGGCCAACCCAAAACATACTCTGCTCGCCTTCAGTGTTATACCTTAGGGTCATCGGGGGGGTCGTACTGGACAATCCAGTCCACCTCAGGGATATCGAGTCCTCTGGCAGCAACATCAGTGCAGAGCAAGATACCAGAGTCTGCATTACAGAACTGGAAAAATGTGGTGGTTCTCTTTGTCTGCTTCTGCTTGCCCTGTAAAGCCACAAAAGAATATTTACATATGGATGAGAGCACCCATATTAAAACCTCTGAGAAGTAAAGAGAATAACATTGATTATCTCATTACAATGGCACCTGTCAAAGAGTGGGATATATTAGGCGGCCTTGACCTTGATGTGTTGGAAGCAGGGAAAATGGGCAACTGTAAGGAACAGAGTGACTTTGACAAGGGCCAAATTGTGATGGCTAGATGACTGGGTCAGAGCATCTCCAAAACTGCAGGTCTTGTGGGGTGTTCTGGGAAACCAGTAAACCGGGAACAGGGTCATGTATAAGACCGGACAGTATTTTTGGTTAACATGATGCAGACTAACTGTTACATGAATTTCAGTAAGTGATGATCAGTTGCTGTATTCTCAAACATTTTAAGGCTAAACGTAGCTTCTAACTGGCTCAATTTTGAAAAAGTAAAGGAGGCAGCGAGGTCAGGAGGGTGTCCGATTCCAAAAATCAGCAAAATTAAAATCACAGCAAATGCCCTTTCTAGACTGTACATTACATTACAGATCACTCCCGTTGCCTTGCTCACGCCACAGCTTGCTTTAAAATGTAAATAGAATAAACACTGAAAATAGTCCTCTATAATCCCATTTCCTACACCGCATGACCACAGCACCATCCTGGTCCCACAGTCACAAACAACAGGCTTGACATCAGTACTTCGCCATGTACACAATGTCACAAATGGAAAGAAAAAATCTACAACAGAGAGGCCCTCGAGGCAAGTACATCTCCAGCAGAGGTTGTAGAAAAAGGACAGTGCTGAGAGCTGTGGCAGCTCAGTGGTTAAGGTTTTGAGGTACTGATCAGAGGGGTTGTGTTCAGATTCCCAGTGATGCTGCGCTGTCACTGCTGGGTCCTTCACCTTCAACTGCTCGGTTTTATCCCGTCTCAGCTGTAAGCCACTTTTGATAAATGCATAACCTTTAAGTTTAAAGCAGTAAAGCTTTATGTGCAGCCTTTCAGGTATATGAAATCTGCAAAACAACTCACATGTATAGCCATAACAGGCAGGTCGATATAGTTGAGCAGCTCATAGTGATACTTCACAGACATGCAGGAAGAGAAGAACACCATCAGCTTCTTCTTGCGGTTTTTCTTCAGGAATGTAAAAAGCAGCAGGAAGCGCTTCTCCGATGGGCATACCACATAACCCTGCGGCAAAATACACAGTTTACCACACAGTCCAAAACCAAACAACCCAAATACGTGGGTACGAACACACAAAAGCAACGTTCAAAATGCAGAATCTCCATGCTAGCAACAGCAAGAAAGATAAAACATATCTTCGTGGATATTATAATGCCAGAAATATTTGGAGTTCTAAGATCTTTCATACAGTTGCTACTACATTACGTGCAAACTCAGTCTGCAGTAAAGCAGGGTGACGTCATATTTTCTCCATATCATGATAAATGATGTCACAATACACTTTTCTGAAATGTTGTATGTGGCACGATATATTTTAATAAATGTTTTGCTTTTTTAAATGTTTTACAGCCTGATTTGATAACATTTTCTACCTCTGGGATTTTTTTTTTAAAGATTCATTCTCAGTGCTAATTTATTTTTGTTCACAAATTAAAACATTTATTTTTTAAATGCAGTTTTATTCAAATCAATTCTATTCTATTTCTAAAGAGCTTGTAACAATGGACATAGCCCCAAATCAGCTTTACAAAAACATAAAAAGCCAGACATTACTTTTTACTTCCACAAATTTTATCCCTAAACGTTAAACCCTAATGAGCGAGCCCGGGGCAACGCTGGCAAGGAAAAACTCCCTCAGATGCACTTACTGTGCAGTTTGTCAGGAAGCCCATACCGGGTCATAAACATCATGTATCGTAGAAATACAGCCTGAAATGTCATGATATTTGTGTCATGTCACCCAGCCCTGGTCTGCAGTCAATATTATGTTACACATTATAACAAACTGTCTAATATGCTTGTGCAATATTAGACAGTATCCAGGGAATCCAGTATCCAGTGGTATCCAGTGGCATATACAGTATATCTATTATATTGCTCAACCAGTTATTACTCAAAAATATGCCTAAATTTAGTCTCAATAAAATGGGAGATGAGCCACATATGAACCTGAAACGATCTGCTCTCTCTAATATTAATCAACACTTCCTGAAAGCCCCGTCCCTTCAGGCTTCTGACTTTTTTAGGCAATCAGGATTCTGGAGAGTCCCATCATTTATCAAGCTATCCTGATAAATGGGAAAATCAATACTGCACAACCCTACAACTGTGAGGAAAGATGAAGGGGAATAAGATACACTTTTATTAATTACCTACAAATACTTCAGTGTATACCTGAAGAAGCCCCTTCACACAAAGATTAGTTTACCTGCTCCAATCCTTCCACTGTGGCTGTATCTTTGTTATCGTCCACTCCCACGTACAGAGGCTCTTTCTTCAGAGAGATCCGTGCCAGATCCTCCACCTTCCTTGTCTGTGTAGCTGAGAACAGCATGGTCTGTCTCTTCTCTAAGCAATGAAAGTTACAGGAGCATAAAGGAACTCAATAATAATGTCAGGTCGAATCAATGGTCAAGTCCAACACCGTTAATTAGAGACAACTTTGTTATTTTAAATGCCAAAATCTCTTATCTGAAGCAAGAAGCTCTTACTTGGCAGCAGTTTGATGATCTGTTTAAGTTCTTCCTCGAATCCAACCTCAAGAATTCGGTCCGCTTCATCAATAATCAGACACTGCAGGTTTTTATACATGAAGCCAGGAGTGTTCTATACACAGCAACAGAGAAGAAGACACAGAACGGCAGCGAGAGTTAATAAAAGACTAGACCGTGTATCCTCTGGGCCTCTGGGTATTCGTTTGACGTGCAAAATTTTTTGATGAAGTGGAAAATGCTCGGAATACCGAACTAAGATATAAAATGACAAATTTGAACATATACTGTATTAAGAACAATGTTAAAGCACTGGTCTGACCTGTAGATGGTCGAGCAGTCTTCCAGGGGTAGCCACCAGGATGTTGACTCCATTAGCAAGCTTCTGGGCTTCAGCGGAACGGTTACTGCCACCCATAATGAGACCGTATGTGTGCACGTGGTGAGTCATCAACTCCTTCATTACTCCGTAGGTCTGCATGGCCAACTCACGTGTTGGGGACAGAATCACCACTCCGGTACCTGCCAGATAGAGGGAGGGGGGACTCTTATTTTTACCTAGCTCCAATTTCAGAGCCAGTGAAGAAAACACTAATGCTGGAAGGCTATCTGGAAGAACAATAACCCCTTGCTTTGTCTCTATCTAAAGAGTGTTTTAGTCTGTCCACTTGACTTTACTATGAAACAGGAATACAGCTCCAAATATTTCAATATAAACACATTTCTAGAGTTTTAAGGCGAACATTTCCTTTAAGGACTACTCCTGAATGCCTGGACACACACCGTGTTTGTGTGTACTCACCATTTCTGGGCATGAACTTGAGTTTGTAGATGAGTTCAATAGCAGGAATGAGGAAAGCCAGAGTTTTCCCGCTACCAGTTTTAGCAGCCGCAAGAACGTCTCTGTAGAAAGACAAACTGCTTTATGAGATGCCTGTGCTTTACCACGTCATCATACAAGATGCATGAATCACGTGGGGGCAAAATGCTTCTGAAAATACAGCAAGGCTCGTCTATCAGTAATCAGGAGGTCCCTGAGGAAAATTAGCCTTGTCTTTTTGGTAATTAAGACATGATGCAGTGCTGTAAGCTCACCTTCCCTCCAGGAGGGGGCGTATCGTTTTGTGCTGAATCTCAGTCATGGTCTCAAAGCCCATTTCTTTAATACCCTTGAGTGTGTTCTCGCTCACAAACTCTGCCAGTGATGCGAATGACTGATCCTCAAATGCTCCTGAAGAAAAATAAATAAATAAAAGAAAAGACAAAAGCATAAACACGTGCATACTCACAGACCGGACGGCAACGTATGGTCAGGGAAACATCTTACACAGAAACTGAAGGAGGTTCTTCCTCACCTGTCAATCCAGCAGGAAGCTCTGGGCCATCACACTCCTTATCCTCCTCCTCATCTCCATCTTCTTCTTCATCCTCTTCTTTTACCTCTTTTTCACTCTCCTGCTCCTCTGCTCCCACAGACAGCTCAGCCCCATCACCCTCACTGTTCTCCTGTTTGGCCTTTTTCACAGCTGAAAAATAAATTATTCGTCATCAATAACCAATGAATATATTCCACTAATACCTGAAACTGAGGAAGCACATTTTATCCACAATGTAGGAGTTTAAGGCATGAATGATCCAGTCTGATTGGTCAGAAGTTGTGCATTATTTTTTAAATGACAGCAAGGCTGAGAGAGTAGCTCTAGCTTTATGCCACTGGGCATCATGTCGCATCCCACCCTGAACCCTGACCCCCAACGATTTCTTTTGGTTTCTCATGTTAGGCCCTATATTAAACACATACAAAAAAGTCTTCCACTGGATTCAGTGTCAATTCTTAAAACCCAGACATGATGGCTAGATGGGTAGCACTATCGCCTCACAGTTAGAAGTTCCTGGGTTCGATCCCAGGTTGGAGCAGTCTGGGTGCTTTCTGTGTGGAGTCTGCATGTCCTCCCCATATTCGTGTGGGGAAAAATCTTGGAGCTCACTTTGTGCACAGGGTCAGGGTGGGACATGTTTGGATTTTCCTTGGTTCCAGTGAGGGGAAATAGTAATACTACAATTATACAAAGACATCCTATGCAATCACGTGCTGCAAACTGCATGGCAACAGTCTGAGGAAGGGCGTGATCAGTCAGGTGTCCAGAAACATTTGGCTATATGGCGTACTTATCAATTATAATTGTATTATCAATTATAATTATTATAATTGCAATTTTAACCAATAACACTTTTTAATAATTAACTTATGGTTGTTATGGTCTCAATTCAACTGTTGCCTAAAACGGTGCATTAATCTATTATATCTGATAATTACATTAACAAAACAAAATACACTGAAGTACCAGAAAAACTGGTACTGGAACCTGTGCAGCAAACATAGCAACGGCACCTATGCACGTTATTGGTTGCGTCCGACAGTGCGTACATAAAGCGACAGACATCTACATTTACGGCATTCGGCAGACTCCCTTATCCAGAGTGACTTAAATTTATCTCATTTATGCAACTGAGCAGTTGGGTGTTAAGGGCCTTGCTCAGTGGGCCAGCAGTGGCAGCTTGGTGGTGCTGGGGCTTGAACCCCAACCTTCTATTGAGTAACCCAACACTTTAACCAGTGAGCCACCCCTGCCCTTATGGAAGCTTCTAGAGCTGTTTCTGCAGAGGGAATGGCAGGTAATCACGGTTTTGTGATTTTCAACACGGTTTAATAGTTGGAGCTCGTGAGAGAGGTCGTAGCAGTTCAGCGGTAGAAGCAAAGTTTGGATTTTCACGTAGAAACATTTCAAGGGTGTACCGTGACTACAAGAATTCCGGCAAAACCTCAAACTTACGACAGCAGCTTGGCTGTAAAAAGACTCTGGGTGAACGTGACAAGCGTCATCTGGCGAGAATCGTTTCACGCGATAGCTGCGCAACACTGCAAATCTGACCAGCTAACAGAAGCCAAAACACAGGCTGAACCATTGCTGTATTACTGCTAACAGCCCGGCAGAGATTATACACCGGTGATAATTTGCTGGATTCTGCATCAGCAGTTGGTAACATCTCAAAGTAAACTGGACTTTTCAGCAGGATTATCTCAGATGCGCAACAAGGCGAAAGCTTCCAGTACTCCGGCATCATTACAGCCTGTAGTAACTGATCCTGAGAAAAACTCACAGACGTTGGTAGGATCTGCAGCTTCATTTAGTTTCCGCTTCTTCTTTTTCTTCTTCTTGCTGCTGGTTTGTTTGCTGCTGTCCTCCTGAGCGGAGTCGCTCTCCTGATTTTCTTCCACCGCCTCCTGCTGGGTGTCTGCAGCTGGAGTCTCTTCAGCAGTCTCTCCATCACAGTCCTCTCTTATTACACTAGATGCTATTAAGGAACAAGAAAACACAGCGATCAACACCTTCAAGTGACAAGACTGGTATAAAGCTCGTTAACACGTGAAATGCAGTCACATGACATTTGACAGGATCTCATTCTGTTTCATCCAGATGGAAATTTGTCAGGACACACATATAAAGGGGAAAAAAACAGTTTAACACAACTGTACACATTACTAACGTCGGAACTAGCTACATTCCAACAAACCGGTGGTAGGTTAGCTAGGTAAGTTAGCAATCCACACCTGTGAACTTGTTACGTTAAGTACATTTTTGTTAAAAACCGTTGAAACATGCTAACTTTCGGTGAAATGACTTACGGTCAAATCTCAAATTCCGCAAAATATTTAGGAAACGCTTGCGTACCCAAGCTAACACGCTTTCTATGCTAGCTTAGCGAACCAGGCAATACAGGCACTGAAATTCAACATAAACCTCAAACTCAAATAACTTAAACATTACCGCTTTCTTCTTCTTCTTCCCTTTGCTTTTGTCTAAGCTTGCGTTCTTTATTCTTTTCATTTCTTTTCTGAATTTTCTTCCGAAGCAGCTTCATTTGAAGATCGGCCATGTCTGCATGTAGACACACACACGTGTGACTGACTGGGGTCCTTCAGTACACACCGCTCTGTTTCCCCCCCCAACCGTATTCCTAACATAGGTGACCTCGTAGTGCCTGAGTGAAAAGAAATCAGGACCCGTCCGCCTGAATGAAATGTGGACCAGCAGTTCAACAAAAATCACACGAGAACCTGAAGGGGCGTGCTATTTTTCCAGAAAAGTTTCTGCTGCGATGTTTTATAGTGAATTTTGTCAGATTCTTCTATAGTACTATGTAAGAACCAAATAAGATTACAGAACAAAATCCAATGAAACAGTTCATTAGTATTGTGCATAGTCAATGAACAAAATCCAGCATCAAATATTTATTGCTCTATTAAATAAGATGTTCATATAAGAAAAGTTTAGCTAATTCTAACCAGTAACTAGCCTTTAAGAGTGATTATTGTGCTGCACATGGCTGCCAGGGTCCCACTTGTACTGTCACTGGGCTAGTTTTGGATAAAGGTCAAAATAATCCATGAGTTGTATTTGTCTGGGAGTGGATTAATACAATCTGTGCTGGCCAAGATCATGTTTCAGAGCAAATAATCAGAATTCAGTCAAATATGTTTCTGCAAACGCAGGGCTATTGCAAACAAAGGGAAAGTGTAAGGGCTGATAATGTTTCTACAATGTACAAGTATTTGTGTTTTAGGATAATTTATGTTGCCCAAGGGAAATTATGGAATGGATCATTTCCATACTGGACAATGATAAAAAGCATATTGCAGATACTGTACTTTAAAAAAGGACGTGTTAAAAACAACACAATCTGTGCTATTTTTCAACACATCCATGTATCTCCTTAAGGACAACACACTTTGTGTTAGTTTTAACCCATTACGTTCCTCCAGCAGTTTAGCACAACACAAAATGAGACATGATGTGTTAAAATAGTGATAACACAAAAAAGTGGTTTGGTGTTTAACACGTCATTTTTTAGAGTGTTTCATAATGCAAACCGGTAATGTGAGTGCACCACAGTAAACTTGTTCCCCATGCAAATATTAAGAAAAAGAAGAAGACTAGGACTAGGTTCAGGTGTTTTGGTGTGGGCTTTTGCAATGTAAATGTGCTGAGACCAGGCAACCCAGACGGGTTAGGGTTAGGGTGGTGCAAACACTGCAGTGGTGCAAAGGCAAGTGCTGTCTGTTTAGACACAAGCTTAGGTGTATAGCAATATTGCTGAAATGTATACGCCATGTACAGCACATACATGCGGTATATAGTCTGTCTGTCTTTCTGTTTTAGAATTTTTTTTACACATATATTTTATATGGTTGTTTTCCAAATAAAGCAACTTTGAGTTTGAGACAATAATAAACATTATTATTATTATTATTATTATTATTATTATATATTAAAACCATTAATATTATATAAATAAGGCTCATCTGCCTCATGCTTAAATTATCTTCCATTCCAAAATGAGTGATTTTTTATTTATTACATTTTTTTTTTTGTGGAAAGAACAACCAGGTGGTGGCAACATTTCACAATTCATCCATGTGGTGGCCTGGGAAACCTCTTCCCATAGTAAAATTGAGATATTTTCTTCTGTATACTGTATATAGCTCTGAAATTTCCATGAAATTGAAGTGTGTTTCTCTTTTGCATATATCTCATCCAAGTAACATTCTAACCATTTTAAATATACAAGCAAAAAGGGGGAATGTTTTAATATTTCATTTTAATTCCACTGAAAGAGGCTTTGCTTAGCAGTACATTCATAATGTATGTTTGTTTGTTTGTTTATTGGTTTATTTACTGTCACTTCAGCATCTATGGTTAGTCATGACAGGAACAAGGATACATTTATACATGTTTCACCAGTGCAGGTTCTGTGTGTGTGTGTGTGTGTGTGTGTGTGTGTGTGTGTGAATAGTGCCCTGTGGACTCTTGCCTTGGGCCCATTATTACTGGAATTGGCTCTTGATCCATTATAACCCTGCTCAGGATAAATGACTTACTGTAGATAATGAATAAATAACTTTTTATTAATTTAAAGATTTTTAAACTTTGTCATCTATCATCTGTACAGACAGTGTAAGTGCTCTTCTCTTTGGTGGGTGATGTGATGGAGGAGGACCATCACAGACATTTTCAGAGCTTATAAACTGATTACAAATTGAATTGATTAGCAGTATGTCTTAGCGCTATGTCCATGTGACTATCCAAAAACCTGATAAAAACCATGTGTAAAGCACACTTACGTAGCTAACGAGGTTTTCTTCATCTTTAGGCAGACTGACTGTATTTACTTTGTTAAACTATTTGCTAAACTGCCTCCTTACCCAACATGATCTTTGCCTGCAGAAAATGATCAAATGTTGTTGATAAAATAGAAATTTGATACAAATATATTTATGTTTTCTTCAAGTTGCAGTATTAATGCATATTATAGATACATTAGATTTGTTTTTATCAAAATCTGATTTTATATATTTAGTTCATTTTTTGGGTTGTTTTCCAAAATGCAGCTACAGTGATATATGATGTGATTTCTCAGCCCGCACATACACACTACAATACACGATCCACATGTACATGGACCACAAAATCAAACACAAACAATTGTTATAATTAATCTGTTTTTAATGATATTTATAGAGGTTGAAATACAAGACCCTGACATTTAGCCATATGCATTATAATAACAATTTTTAGTGAATTGTATGGATCATATTCCCCCATTCTTTTTCTCTCTCCACCGCTCCCAAGAGCCCTTTCACATAAAGGAAGACCTCTCCAAGCTCCAAGGACAGAGATATTTGTTTTAGTAAAAGGTGGAGGTGGACTGGAAAATATGTTACCTAAGCAGATGGGGAAAAACAGCAATCTAAAAGTGGTGGCTTTCAGGCTGCTTATTCAGGCAGGTAGATGCACTGTGAGATGCTAAGAGATGGACCCCATTAAAGTTATTTATACTTTAAAGCTCTGGCTTTAATCCTGTGTTCTGAGAGCCTCTGAAGTCCTGAAGGTTTTTTTGCTCTGCCATATGCATAGACAGCTTTGAAAGCTTTGAGTATTGTTCTTGCAGGAGAGGCTGTAGTATAGGTCTTATTTGCATTCATTTCTGTCATGTTTAATGACTGAATACATCCACTAATTAGGGAAATCCATGAACAGCATTCAATTCAATTCAACTTTATTTCTAAAGCGCTTTTAACAATGGACATTGTCTCAAAGCAGCTTTATACAATAAATTAGGACATGTTTTATAGGTTAACTGTTATCCCTAATGAGCAAGCCGGTGGCAACGGTGGCAAGGAAAAACTCCCTCAGATGATAAGAGGAAGAAAC
>JAOUQY010000049.1:18384620-18394783 GCA_028566355.1 Doras micropoeus
GGTGTTTACAGCCTGTTCATCCTTGTACAACGTCATCTGCAGGAGGCTGAAGTTAACCACACAAGGTGACTAATTTTGGCGTGATGTGTACTGACATGAAGAGGACTTACTGTTACCACTCTGTAGTTGATTATCTTCCAATAACAGTGTGTGTTTAATTCTTCTTACCAAAGCAATTTGGCCAAAAGTATTTTATTATTTTTATGTATTAATGAATGATGTCATATTTCTATCCATTAATAATTATATTTATTAGCGTGAAACTTCACAACTTAGTCTCTATTATAAGAATTGAGCATTGAACAGTGCTGTGGTATGTTAAACTGGAGCATACTCTGTCAAACTGTAGACTAAATATTTTAATAATCTGATTCTGATTCACACAGCACAAAGATTTGAAGAGACATACAAACGCTACACAGGAGGCATAATCCTTCACCAAACCTTCCTGTTAGGTTCCTGTTTCAGCTCCTCTGTGGCATTCCCTTGATCGCCTGTCTCTTGTTATTTTTCTCACTGTGTCTTCTCAATCTACAGTATGCTTATAGGTTTATAGGTTAGATTGAAAACAAAAAGTACCTTGGGGAAAAATCAAACAAATAGTCTGTGACTGTACCAGCTATTTCATTTAAGTCAAAACCGTTAGAGACAAATTCTGTTACTGATACACTCACTGAGGACTTTATCAGGAACATTCATTCATGCAATTATTTAATCAGCCAATCACATTGCAGCACTGCAATGTATAAAATAATACAGACATGGGCCAGTAGCTTCGGGTAAGGTTCACATCAACCATCTGATTTTGATCTCAATGACTTTGAAAATGGCATAGTTGTTGGTGCCTAATGAGCTGGTTTGAGTATTTCCTAAACTGCTGATCTTTGAGCCTTCTGTTGGTGGAAATGCCAGGCTGATGAGAGAGATCACAGGAAATTAGCAGGCTGATTAAATCAGTGCATTAATGCGTAGTTGTACAAGTGTTCCTAATAAAGTGTTCAGTGAATGTATTTGTACAAAATTTGAAATACACAAAAGGTTGTGCATTTCAACCTTACTAACCAGTACTGTTTTTACACACTATCATGAGCTCCTCCTACTATTATTGCTGCAGCTCTGAATTGTGCTCCCAGTGAGACTTGTTCCCAGTTCTCTATGTTTCTTTTCCCAGTCCCAGGTCTTATTCGTATTTGTAATGTTTTCTGGTCTCAACCCTACCCTGTCTGTCTGGATTATGGATCAGTCTGATTGCTGTATGCCTACAATGTGACGCCTGTTGTGAAATTTGACTATGATTTAGTAGAACAGCCCAAATCAACAAACTCTGCAATTACATCGACCCATAACTGCCGTTTGTGTTTCGGATGATAAGCTGTATGTAGAATAGATCAGCAGCTGAATTGATACATTATAGTTAACCTAATGGTCTGTTTGTCTGGCTTCTTGTTTATTTTCTTTGAGCAATAGTAGCCTGTCAAAACTGCCAATTACTGATGTAGGAAAGCAGAATTTCGGAGCATACATTAGATTTCTACCACTGTAGTGCAATTACTCAGTGCCTCTGGCATATGGACATGGTCAGGAGTCCAAAAGAGAGCACCTGCTCTCACAGTGTGGGGAAACGACCTAGTTCTTTTCTCATAGCTTATAACAAATACTTGCTAGAGGTATAAGAATAAAACAATGCCTTCTGCCTGCTCACTGCATATGTGAGCCCAGAAGCAGCCATTATTGATTGGTGTCACTCTGATTGACAGGAGAGCAACTAACGCCATCCCTCCAACCCTGAAAGCAGATTCAAACTCATAATCTCCCAACAACAGAGCAACACTTGGGAGAACATTGAATATTTTTAAGTCATTATTGAATCACACTGTTGTGAAGGCAGAGATTATTTAGTCCCTTAAGCTTGGATGCACCAATCCTGATGCAAATTAAGGTTAGTCACAAATCAAATTTTCATTAAGACCAGGCATGCAGTTTAAACCTAGCTCTGAATCTGGATTGCTTCAAGGATTAGCTAGTGTAGCACAGTCACCCATGTGGTTTTTACATTGGATATTTACACCCAGCAAGATTTTTCTATGTTAGATAAACATATGAGCTGTTGGAATTCTGTGCCAGACTAGTGGAGCTGTTGCACAATACGTAGGCCACATCTCAGAAAGCAGCACTGATCATTTTTATATGCCATAGAGGAGAACTGCATCAGATCTTCACAAGACACCCACTGTGAGGTGGAAATTGCCTATGACTAACATTCTAAGAAATGGGAGAAACCAGAAGGCAAACACTGCATATGCAGAAGCACAGTGATGCCAGAGATAAACAACCTCTTGTGTTTCAGATGACAGTTATCCCTTTACTATGGGCATAAGCATAGTATCATCATTTTGAAAAAGACAAATTCCTTGCTGCATGGGTGAGAAATGAAAGCTGTCTGTATTTATGCTATGATTTCGATGGTGAAGAGTTACTAGAAAGTGAGAACTGTGGGGAAATTAAAATTAGCACTCTCTGTTAATGCTACTCATGCATTAAATCTCACGTGAGTAAGCTGTTTGAACAATCATAGTTAGGTCAGGGATTTACTGCCTCATGGGAGAGATCCCATTTGCATTCATTATTTATTACTCTGCCAGATACTGTGTGTGTCTGCATATGAGATATACATCTGAATGCAGTTTAGATGGAGTATAGGAAGACAAGTGCTCACTTCTCTCCCTTTTCCCACCACTTTCTTTGTCCTTTTTATCAGCTGCACTGACCATACAGGTGCACTTTGTAGTTTTACAGATAGAGACTGTAGTCCATCTGTTTTTCTGCAGACTTTCTTAGCCCCCTTTTAAGCTGTTCTTCAGAGGTCAGGACCCCCACAGGACCACCAGAGAGCAGGTATTATTTGGGTGGTGGATGATTGTCAGCACTGCAGTGACCCTGATATGGTGGTGGTGTGTTAGTGTGTGTTGTGCTGGTATGATTGGATCAGACACTGCAGTGCTGCTGAAGTTTTTAAACCCGTCAGTGTCACTGCTAGACTGAAAATAGTCCACCAATCAAAAATATCCAGCCAACAGTGTCCTGTGGGTAGCATCCTGTGACCAGTGATGAAGGACTGGAGGATGACTAACGCAAACTGTGCAGCAACAGATGAGCTACTGTCTCTGACTTTACATTTACAGTGTTAATATAAATGTTCATTAAACTCATAATTATGCACATTGGTTCATAATTATGAAAACCATAAACAATAAAGCTAGCAACTACACTGCCAGAGCTAACATAGACAAATATCCTCCTCCCAGTCCTCCCAAACTCCGTTTCACATATTGTAGGTCCAAAAAAAAAAAAAAAAAAAAAAAAAAAGTAAAGACAATCATGCAGCATGGGCTGGACCTGGGTTTATGTCACCTCCATGAGCTGTGTATGTGTGTTAATAACCCTCCAACCCTCTGTTCCGTGTTGCTGGTTCTATCATGTTGCTGTTCTATAAACGGTTACATTGTTCTTTAAGCCAGCTGTTATGTATGAGAAAGCCTTCTCACAAACACTCCTCACTGCTGACATCACGATATAATAAACTACCTCAGCAAACCAGTTAAGGTAAAATAAGACCAAGTCAAAAGAAAATAGTGGCATAGAAATGTATTAATGTCTTATATATTTTAATCAGGCTGTGCTGCTCCTTCTCAGTTTATTTAGTCTGTGCCCTTTCTCCCTTGCACTCTCCTATTGTCCGCCTGTCAAATAAGCACAAGTAGGTGGAGCACAAATACACACTGTGCTCACAGTTATAAGGAACGCCAGCCATCTGACATATTTCTTTTGTTCCTGAAAACAAATCATTTTTAAATATTTGTACAAACTGCCATTTGTGCTTTGCCAAATACTGTATTCGAATATGGTTCTACCCCTACTAATGTGTCTCAGTCAGGGTACATTCACACTGCTGGTCAGGTGTACCCAGCTAGCCTGAATTAAATAAAATAAATGAAATAAAAATAAAAATCCTTACAATTAGGCTTCTATAAAAATAGATTTGGTCTGAGCCAGAGTTTTTTTTTATTGAAGTAATTGTCCGGATTTTTATTGTGAATAAAGTTGCAAAAATTGATGCTTTTAACCATTTACTTACAATACAAATTAATTCATTTTTATATTTACCACTACTGTGTTTTCACTGATGATATCTGTGATTTTTACATGTGCACGTTCCAAAGATTTGTTTATATAATCTGTTGCGATTTTATGACCAACGAATGAGTGAGTGCTACAGCCACATCCCTTCCCACATGTCTGTCAGGATTTTTTTTGTGCAGTGTGAAACCAAACACGTTCATATTCTCACTACTCAAACAGACTGACAAAGGGCCCTGAATTTTTTACTGCGCAAAGTGTGTAAAGTGAGAGCTAGACTTGTGTGAAAACTGGGTAGGCTGTGTGTGTGTGTGTGTGTGTGTGTGTGTGTGTGTGTCACCGTGACCTGGTTTGAGGTGAAATTTCAGGACAAATATCAGAAAAAACACAGATATCTCAGGACACATCAATGTCAGGACAAAAAAAGAATGTCTTGACCTTCCTGGTCATGTTTATCTGCCGTTTGAAATTTTTCCCCAAAATGTAAAAGAGCCCAAACTTTGACTTTTCATTACTGAGGTTAGGGTTAGGGTTAGTATTCAATAGCTGTGTGACTCATTATGTTAAAGGAATGTCCTGACAAAGATAGTGAAACAAACTTGTAGGCATGTGATTGTATGGTCATTGTGTCTGGATCAGGCAGATGAGTGTGTGTGATTGTGTGTGTGTGTCTAAGTGTGTGTGTGTGTGTGAAAAAGCATTACAGAGCAAAAGCATCATTCACTCCTACAAACATTCTCGGCTCTTATTCCTTCCCCATTCGCACCAACCAAACAAATTTTATTAACACACCCAAACCATGAAATCCGTCTTTCTCTCCAACACACACATGCACAGAAGGGAAATGACCCACTGAAATATTCATGCTACCGCCAAAAAAAGCCCTGAATGCCCCACATGTCTCATTCTTCTATCCTGTTACCATAACAACCAATGACTGCACATTTCTCACTCCGGTAGAACCCTCTCCTCTCCCTCCCTCCCTCCCTCACACAAACACACACACACACACACACATTCCCACTCATTTGCCAGATCCAGACACAATGACCATGCAATCACCTGCCCAATAATAACATATACTATTCAGTGCAGCTTTTGCTCATTCCCATACAACTCATGGATACAGAGCTGCCCTGGAATGCTTTACTCGATATTTTGCTCTCTGTAACTCACCCAACCACCCACCCACACCCACACACACCCACACACACACACCCACCCATTCACACAGACACACACCTTATTATTGAGCATCGATCCTATTCCCCTTGATTTACCTCTCGCTCTTACCTCTTTTTGCAAAGAGAAAAATTGCAAACATTAGATAACAATTTAACATTTACACTGTCACGCAGGTCAGATGAACGGTGTGATAAAATACTGACACATTAGGACTGGCCATATGTATCATCGTATGATATAATAATATCGTATCAGTTTCTAAATGCAATCATAAAATGATTAAAGTTTAAGCTCCACCTTCTTGCTAATTAAATTCCTAGAAATTCCCATCTCTCTCTATCGCTACTACTGACAATATTTCTGCAACCCATCTCCTTGTCTTCCCAAGAGTCTTTAGTGAGGGGCCTGGCTGTCTCATTTAAATCAGAAGCAGCCCAGTCCAGTTCTCCCTACAGTTCCATAATCACTCATGTCATTTAGTGGAGAGCATGTTCCACTCCACCCACCAAAACTATGGGTGGGTGATTTCCATTAGCTTATTATCATGGTCAGGGTCGTAGTAAATCCGGAGTCTATCCCAGGAAAATCTGACACGATGCAGGAATACTGTACACCTTGGATGAGATATCAGTGAAGCAGAGCGCCATGGAGGCAGGGTTGCCAAATCTCAGGCATCTGGCATGACACTCACACTTTCAGCCTTAATCTTAGACTCTCATGCAAGCAATCATACACCAAATCCACTCACACAAAAAATCAATCCGTTCACAGTTTATTGAGATCACTAGACAGACCGCATTGATTCCCCCTGCTGCAAAAGGTCACATTAGCTGGCTTTACATTATCAGCACAATTTTCTCTTATCTGAGACTTGATTGTTGATTTGCTGAAAACCCGGGTTTTCAAAACGATTATAAGATCAGCAAATATTAGTCAATTTAATGTTGTTGTGTATGTCATAAATACAGACATCCAACTCCGTTTCAAGCCGTTTATCTATTTGGATAGCTCGTTGTCTTTAACTTTAGCTAACTTACCTGCATCATTAGAACTGTTAGCTAAATTTCACAATTCTGTAAATAAAACTTTAAGCCAAAGGCAGTTACTTTGGGTGGCATGGTGGCGGGGCAAGATGGTCCTGGCTTTGATTCCCAGGTACGGCAACCTGGGTCCTTTCTGTTTGGAATTTGCACATTCTCCCTGTGTCTGTGTGGGTTTCCTCCGTGGGGTCTGGTTTCCTCCCACAGTCCAAAAACATCTATGTTAGGTAAAATGGAGTTACTGAATTCCCCCATCAATTAATGTGAAATACTAACCATTCCTGAATGGTTGAATGAGCACATGACATTAAACCCCTAATAAATAAACACTAAATTTTTGTTTAAACACCTAAAACAAAAGAACTAATTCTTCACACACAGATATTTTCTACACACTTTACGCATAAATCAACATCAATTTAAACCTCTAAAGGATTCGTCACCTTTGGTTTAATTGGTAGTGGCACAGCAGCAAACAGTGTAAGTTCTACAACATGTATTAAAAACTAAACATGTACACAACAGTAATTTAATGAAAGTACTGTGAAACACATCAGCTATTACCATCACTTATTCTTGAAGAGCAGGACTTCTAGGTGGACAATGCTATTAATTGTTTTTAATACCCAACCATAACTCAAAATACAATCCTGTCATCCATTATGACAATCATAATGAGTGACCTGGAGCCCTGTTACAGATATTAGCCTCCTGCTCAAGTGCTGAAGTATGCCAAGTCTGCAAATTCCTCTTATAATAAGCCCAGTGTGTCTCAGTATCTCAAGGTCTTAATGTGTGCCCTAAGGACTGAGCCCTCACAGATACTTGTCACTAGATCTAATTAATAAATAAATGACATTAATAAAGTCTAATTAATAAAAACATTGTGAAGCATTTTTATTCCATTATAAACCTAAAATTGGCCACAGCAAAAACACCGGGTTAGTTTGCAAACTTTACTTGCTTTTGGACTATTTACAAGGTACATACACGTAAGTGCATGTGCATGTGTGTGCATGCAAGACTTGTCTCGAACTGAATAGCTCACTCCAGCCAACTGACCAAATTTGGCAACCCTCTGGAGGAAACCTGAGAACCTGGAGGAATCCCACAAGAACACAATACAGGAACCAAAGCTCAGGATTGTACCAGGAACCATGGAGCTGTGAGTCACACACTCCCACTACCCAATACCCACTGCACTTATATAGACTTTACATCCCAGTATATAACATTTAATTAAAAGATTGATTAAGGCTGCTAAAAGATTTAATTTTACTGTGGCTTTTACAAACTTAAGGCATCCATTGTTGAAATAAATAAATGAACTGGAGAACAAATCAGCCAGTTTTTTTTTTATCTCAAATGTATACAGTAATAATCTTATATGAATAGGAAGTTAGTAAGGTTGAACCAGTGTTTAAGCTTCACCCCCAAACACTCCTTTTACTGTATTGTTCATTCGCATATATACTGAAGTACCAGAAAAACGGGTATACTAGTTAACTAGGTCTCCCACCAAGAACATGGAAGGAACGTTGCACAGGCCTCACACTCATGTTTGTTGAGGTCCCAGCATTGAATTCTGATGTTACTTGAGGCAGTGTTGCACACCTATCACGTGAAATGATTCTTGCACCCGACACTGGTCACGTTCACCCACGGTCACGTTCAGTGAACTGGTCATGTTCACCCACGTTCACTGATCACGTTCACTGGTCACGTTCACCCACGGTCACGTTCACTGGTCACGTTCACCCACGGTCACGTTCACTGGTTATGAGTCTTTTTACGGCCACACTGCTGTCGTAAGTTCAAGTTTGAGGTCTTGTAGTCACGGTACACCCTTGAAATGCTCATATATGAAAATCCAAACTTTGCTTCTACCTCAAAAATGATATGACCCATCTCAGGAGCTCCAACTATTAAACCGCATTGAAAATTGCTAAATCAGGATAACTTGCCATTCTTACGGTAGAAACAGCTCTAGAAGCTTCCACAGACGTCTATTGATTTATATACACACTGGTGGTCACAATGATGTGCATAGGTGACGTTGCTATGTATTTGTTATGTATATATGTCAGTGGCTTTTAGAAATGATACTTAAATATTTATATACTCTCAGCATTTGTAGGGTATGCTGTTTAAAAAACTTCTCTCACTTTCTCTCTTTCTCACATTTACTCTAATTGAGATCTCTCTCTCTCTCTCACACACACACACACACACACACACACACACACACAGACTTTGTCTTGCTATATTTGTGAGAACCTTCCATTGACATAACTGTTAACATAGCTAATTAATGCTAACACAAACCCTAACCTCAGTAATTAAAAAGCAACATTTTGGCTTTTATTTTTTAATTTTTGTTAAAAACTTCAACAAAAAACAACTGGACCAGCAAAATGTCCCTACAAGGTCAAAAAAATCACACACACACACACATGCACTATTCTATATTTATATGTGTGCTATCAGGATCTGAGCTCTCCTTCCATATTGATCAGTTAAAGACTACGAGTAAATTGTGGGTTACCCTCTCCATTATTGTATTGATTATTCAATTTTGAAAGCTTTCCAAATGAAATTGGAAAGCCTTCTAGAAATTTAGTACCACATCTAACCTTCCTACAGCTATTTCCACTCAGAGCCAAACCTTGAAAGTACAATACCACATTTTGCACCTGAGTGGAAGGGAGGGTATTGAGCTATAACTCAGGTTTCTTACTGCATGTGCAGTGCTATTACCTGTGAATGTTTTTTTTTGACATATTTACAGACAGCTCTGCCTCATCTATCTGTGTTTTGTAGAGGTTAATGAGGCGCACACACACACACCAAACCTTTCTTTCTGACTAATCCAGCTATATTTATACAACTATAAATATAAAAGGCCCTATTTTCATGCAATGGCAAAAATAAAGCACATTTGAGCACCAGAAAAATTGCTTATGCAAAACACATAGCAATGACACCTATGCCCATTGTTGGTTGGGTCCGCCAGTTCGTATATACAAAGCGATAGACATCTATGGAATCTTCTAGAGCTGTTTCTGCAACGAGAATGACAAGTTATCACGATTTTGTGATTTTTAACGTGGTTTCATTATTGGAGCTTGTGAGATGGGTCATAGCATTTCAGCGGTAGAAGCAAAGTTTGGATTTTCACGTATGAGCATTTCAAGAGTGTACTGTGTCTAGAGGAATTCTGGCAAAACCTCGAACTTACGACAGCAGCGTGGCCGTAAAAAGACTCTGGTTGAACGTGACCAGTGTCGGCTGGCAAGAATCGATTCAGGCGATAGCCGTGCAACACTGCCTCAAGTAACATCGGAATTCAATGCTGGGGCCTCAACAATCATCAGCGTGTGGACTGTGCAACATTCCCTCCAAGATCATGTGGGGGACCTACCAGTTTCTCTTGTACTTCAGTGTATATGGGTGTGACAAAGGTAACTATAAAAATGAATTGAGCTGGATTAAATACAATATTACGAGGTGGTAATGTTGTTAAGTAATATCACATCAGGTCCTCTAAGACCTTTAAAATCCAAGCACACAACCACATAAAATTTACTGCACAGGGCAGACTAAGCACTTTGACCTTGTTCTTAATGATATACAATTCCATTGCACTTAGTTTAAATAGTCATTAATTTGTTTTGTTAGACATATCGAATCTATTAACTATATACTGTACATGGATACATACATAATGACATACAGGGGTTAGACAATGAAACTGAAACACCTGTCATTTTAGACCATAATAATTTATTAGTATGGTGTAGG
>JAOUQY010000049.1:18461224-18473945 GCA_028566355.1 Doras micropoeus
CATACTAATAAATTATTGTGGTCTAAAATGACAGGTGTTTCAGTTTCATTGTCTAACTCCTGTAAATCATTTGAGCATTCAGAAATACATAGGTTGTTTACATGCTTTCATTATCTACCGACAGAAATTTAACACTCTTTTTCGCACCAATCATGTATACTCATTCTTATTCCGAAATAGCAACACAGAGCAATGTGCCTAGCTAAAATATCAAATAAATCGTTATCCTTCTATTTGTTATTGAACTGAATTACAACCGAATGATGTATTTTCATTTCTACATATTACTGACTATTGGTTCTAATCTATACTGATCTGTAATTAACACAACGAAAGGAAAATATCTAAAAACTGAAAGACAGGACCACTTGTTTGTTCTGAAATCACAGAGTGTAACTTTAAGCCAGCCAAGACTAAACATTATTAGCAGAAGCCTGTAGCAAATTGGGGAATGGTGTGAAGAGAAAATGAGACAGAGCCAAAAACCAGAAATACTAATAGCCATGTACTCTTCAGGGAAAAAATATGTGAAAATATGTGATAAAGAACTTGTTTATACAGTTGGCCAGTGTTTTATTTTGTCCATGCAGACAAAAATGTTTTATTGACCAAAAAAGGCCTCAGTGAGAATCAAACACTAAGGTGTAACAGCATCTCACAACATCTTGTGTGAAAGGAGCCTACTTTTGGTATCATTTCACTCATGGATGAGCCTTTGGAAGACTCTTCATAAATGTGTAAACAATGGCTACATAACCCAGATCAATGGCCGTAATGTAATATACTACAATCTTCTCTGCAGCTGAATCTCACACTTTCTCACACTTCTCAATTCTTAGGCAACAAAATCTTGAAAGGTTTAAATCGATTAAATAGATTGTCTGAACCCAAGAAAATGATTTGTTCATTCATTTTTAATTGTCTATTCACAAATTGGACCACACAGAAATAATCCCAAGCCTAAAATTCATTTCATTATTTTAATTGATTACTTTCTTATTTCCTCCTTTGCCCTAATATCATTTCAGTATACACACACTGAGTATTGCACTTGATTTGTGCCATGTCGTTTGTTTGTGCATGCTTCCATCAGCCAGTAGGTGTGAATTCTACATATCCTGATTTCTCTTTTAAGCACATGAAGTGTCAGATGCAGAAAATATTTAAATACTTTGCCAGGTTTTGTGTATGTGTGTGTACGATTAGCCGCAAGCTGATGATAGATCCTTTGCTCACTGTAATTGGACTCAACTCTTCATTGATTGACCCCCTGTCACAGCTGACCTTTGCATTCACCCAACAGGCGTGCCCAGATCAGCAGGCACAAGACCTAACAAGTCTAATAAAGCTGACCATGCTGTGTGCCTTGTTCAATCAGGAAACAAGCTCATCAGATGAACAAGGCACTCAGCTTTCTGAACAGCGGGCAAACCGAACATCAGTTCATCCGCCGAACATCCGAAGATCTCACGTGGACCTGGGATTTGGCCGTCTCGTTAATGAGCACGTGAGGAGGCAGGATGTAAAGTCCAAGGTTAATTTCGTTCAATTGCACACACTTAAAAATTGACACAGCCTCTTAACACGAGTCAAAGTAAAGCTTCACCTTTCAGCAAGCGGAGCAGATGGATCTGCTTCGCTTGTGCTTGCTGTGGTTGTGGATTTCAACACAAATTAATGACAGCCTGCAATGAGGATTTAGAGTCACCCTGCTGCTCCCTTAGAGTATTGACTGACATGCAGTACAGAGCTCATAACGCTCTCTCATCTTTCACTGTCAAGACAAGAACCCCAGCAGCAAGTGGAACACCACTACCTCTGTCTACACTGCCATTTTTTTTACATAATCCTACCTATATGAGAAGGGTGGAGAATAGGATATACTGCTGCTGCTGAAAGACTGATAGTTCATTGTCAGTTGTTGAAATGAGGGCTGATTGTGTGAAGTTGCAAACTCGCATTGTTATAAGCAGAGGCTCTGCGCAGTGTTAATGCACCTCACTAATCCTTTAGATATGAAATAGCGCTCCTAACACACACACACACACACACACACGCACACACATTATCGCTACGCATTGCAAAGGGAGTGATATATGCGCTCCTCATTGCTGCATTCGACGTGTATAGAATTACAACACCATGCATTTAGGGACAAAATATGCTTCTCAAACATTGTTCCACTTGCTCCACATGCACTTTTTTTTAAAACAGCTCCTGATATCATGTTTACATAGGCTGCTAGGCTTGAGCAAGACACATGCATAACAATATATCCATTCACTCACTCATTCATTCATTCATACAAATTCATTTTTAACCGAACGCCCCGAATACGGTTATTAAATCCGGTTTAAAGGAAAGTAACCCACAGATTTACACAAATAGGACACAAAGAATAAGGGCTGCACGTTCAGTCGTGTGGAGCACGGAAAAGGCGCGGTGGCGGAGATCCTCTGCGCAAAACTATTCATCATGACTCTCATCATCATCCTCATCATGAGCTGCCAACTTTGGAGCGGTGAGTCGCCAAACTTCATCTCCGATCACCGGAACACCGTAGCCACGACTGAGAAATCAGTCATGCAGAAATGCAAAGGGGGAGAAAAAAAACAAACAGTCTTACCTTGATGGTTTTGGAGGACTGGCACTTGACTTGGGAAACAGTGGCTGTTTGGTTCATGTTTGCAATCCGATCCAAAAGACGCAGTCTGAGCCGTCTTTCAGCGAGGCGAAATTCACTAATCCACTCGGTCCACAAGTAGCAGCAAATAAAGCATGTGCAGGAAGCAGCAGCAGCACTGCTCGGGTCTCTGTGTGTGTTTTTTTTGCGTGGGGAATCAGATGCGTAATGTGTTCAGCTGGATCTCTGCTCCACTCTCCCCACTAGCTATCTCCCCCTCTGTGATATATATGCGCACCTGTAGGGCACAGCCCAGCAACACAGCATTTACATAAGCATAAAGATCTTTAAGTGACATTAACGATGCAGTAAAAAAGCAAACCAAACATTAGTATTAATGACTGACTGATTTGCAAACAGATTGCCTAAAGAGTAAATCAATAGTAATCACCTGTTACTCACATTACCCAGTAATCTCACATTTCTGAGATTAACCAACGATTCCAGATAAACCAGCTTTTTCTCCTACTAATGACCAGTCCTGAACCCTATCAAGCTGAGGTCTGTTTATGCAGATTCTGTAAACACAGATACTCGCTCTCACCGTCTATGTTGTCACACAGCAAAATCACTAGTCCTGGAGAAGGACGCCCACACTATTTACTGAAGTGAACCAAATGAACACTAAAGGAATTAATACATCAGAGGAGGCTTTGTTGTACATGTCATGAGATCATTTTAACACCAGAGACAGCTCTGTACTTGCTGTTTGAAATGAAGCACGCTACAGTTCTGAAAGGCTGCTATACAGCAATGCTAATGAGGATTTGAGAGATGATAGCAATGTACAGAAGCCCTGTGTCTAAAGGCTCTATACAGTGGGTGGCTTCGAGCAGTGGACCAAGTCCAACTTGGAACATGCAGCCAGAGAGACACACTAACGCAGAATACTCAGCCAGAGAGATGCACGAACTCTGAGCACGCAGCCAGGAGCACACACTAACTCTTAATATCCAGCTAGAAAGTCATGCAGCTACACTCAGCCAGAAAGATAAAGTAACTCTGAACATTCAGCAAGAGAGACAGATTAACTTTGAACATTTATTTAGAAAGAAACAGACAGCAAGAGAGACACACTACGGAACATTCAGCCAGAGTGAGACACACTAACCCTGAACATTAAGCCAGAGAGACATATTAACTCCGAGCGCACAGTCAGAAAGACACACTAACTGAATATTCAGCCAGAGAAACACACACAATTTGAATATTCAGCCAGAGAGATGCACAAAGATTCAGCCAGAGAGAGACACTAACTTTGAATATTCGTTTAGAAAGGAACACACAGCCAGAGACACACTTTATTCACGTTATTCAGCCAGAGAGTCACTAATGAGACACTATCCTTGAACATTCATTTAAAAAGAAACACACTGCCAGACACACTAACTCTGAATATCTAATCAGAAAGACACACTAACGCTGAATATTTGATCAGAGAGACACACTAACACTGAATATTTGATCAGAGAGACACACTAACACTGAAAAATCAACCAGAGAGACACACTAACCCTGAAAAATCAACCAGAGAGACACACTAACTCAACATACCCTCAACATAACCCTAAACATTCAGTCAGAGAAACAAAATCACTCTGAACTTTCAGCCAGAGAGACACTAACCCTAAACATTCAGCCAGAGAGACACACTAACTCTGAATATTTGATCTGAGACACACTAACCCTGAAAAATCAACCAGAGAGACACACTAACTATGAACATTCAGCCTGAGAGACCCACTCACTCTGAATATTTAGCTTTCAAGTGCATGTCAGACGGTAGGTTTCTCCGAGATGAAGCTCGTTTAACCGACTTGGTCGCGTTCATGTGGTTTGTATGGGAGAATGTAAACAAACATGGAGGCAGTCAACTTTTTTTATGTTGTATGGCTAATCATTGTTTTCAATAAATATCTCCATTAGCTGTCGACAGTAGCCTTTCTGTGGATGTACTTTTAGAATTAATGTACAAATTGTACTTTATTATTTGGTATCATACTGTAGATGAAATGTTTCGCCATGTTGGAAATAGCCCTTAAATCACTACTCGGCCAGTTCGTGTTGCATCAAAAAGTTTGATGTATCCGACTTCAGTATCTGACTTCAGTGGGTGCTCATGTGGTGCCTCCTCGTGGGAAATTTAACTTTCCGATAAAACCGACACCACTTGAATGTGTGGAGAGACACCATGCCAGCAGAGGCATGGTTGAGCAGCTGCTGTAAGCGAATACGAGCGGATGCAGCCGGCAGGTAATAGGAGATGATTCTCACCTGTGGCTTATTACTTTGAGTTTATGTGTGTGTGTTTTTGTGTTTCAGGAGAGAGCTGGCAAAAGAAAGAAAGCTGAGCAGCACAGAGGTGCATGCAGGTGTCTTTCCGTGCTTATTGGAATAAAATTGCTGAAAAGTGAAAGTTAAGGTCTGGGACAGTAAACCTCTTTTATCTCTGTTTCCAAGGATGTCTCCTGAGCCTTCCTATCCTCACACACACCAGGCTTCTACAGTGGTGCCAAAACCTGGGATTTTAGAAGACTCAACTCCCTGCCATGTCAACCTCCATACTCACCAAACTCATTCAGTCCCTCACCAACTTTCACCAGGTGCTGCTCAGCCTGCAGGACTTTGAAGCCATCGTGCAGGATCAAGGTGCATGCTCTATCAGCTGCTGTGAGCCACCACCTCCCCAGCTGCACCTCATTAGGATGAGCTCCAGTGATAAGCCAGAGGCCTTCATGGAGCTCTTTGAGTGGGCAAAACTGCATGGGGTTGGATGAAAGAGGAATGAGTGCTGCGACTCCTCCTGCTGCTGTTAGGGGAAGCCCAGCTCCCTGACATGGCACTGGTCTCCCCCATTCGAGTAGAAACATACCAAGAAACTTTGACTATACAAGGTGGTACACATCAGGCCTTGGTGGACTCAGGATGTAAACAAAAAACCATCCTCCAAAGCCTGACTCACTTTGAGAAATGTACATTTGGTGAAGATTCTCTGGTTCACTGGCCTGTTACAATTCAATTCTGGGGACAAAAGCATATAACTGAGGTGGTTGTTAGCCCTCTCCTAACCCATCCACTAATTCTGGGGATAGATTGGCCAGAGTCTAAAGCATTATCATGAGGAATGTTTGTGGATGGGTCCTGCATTAGCAAGGCACAGGTGGGGCAGAGCATGGTATTGACTAGAGAGGCAATGCCAGGTACATCGATGTCAGCTCTACATAGGGGGACAGGGAAGGGCCCTATCCCTCATCTGTTGTGGGATTCCTCTTAGGGATTTCCCCTTGGAGCAGACACACAATGAGATTCTAACATATGCTTTTGGCTAAAGGTGAGTAATCAATGGTCAGCAAATCCAGCCTAATGTTGTACTCACCCACACCTATTTTTCATTTATTAAAGATTAAAGGTTATATTGAGTGATGCAGGACACTGTAACTAAAGAGGAAATAACTCAGTTTTTGGTTTTAAAGAGCCAGCAGAAATCGTTATTCCAGGTGGCTCATCGTAAGTCTGTGGCAGGACATCTGGGTCAGGACAAGACACTGAACCATCTAATGGCCTCGTTTCTATTGGCCAGGCATTTGTGGCGATGTACACAGGTCATATGCAGCATGCCCCTGGTGAATCCACCGGCCATGCTGAAAGTACCGTTGCCGGTGGCACTTTCCCATTACCCTTAATTGAGGTCTCCTTTGAAAGAATTGATATTGACCTCATTGGACGATTAAAATGAACTGCATGAAGACATCACTTTGTGTTAATTTTAGTAGACAATGAGACACGATACCTGGAAGCAATGCCTTTCCGCAGTATCTGAGCACACAGCATTGCAGAGGCACTGTTCCTACACTGGGATCTTGAAAGAGATTCTGACTGACCAGGGCCCTACATTTATCTCACAAACACAATGCAGGCTTTGCAGATTGTTGGGGATTAAATTGATTCACACCAGTGTTTACCACCCTCAAACAGATTGCCTAGTGGAGTGGTTTAACTGAACGTTTAAAAAATATATTTCTAAAGTGGGAAGAACCCTTTGAGTATACACAGCAAATCTGAGACTTTACTATGAGGTCAGGGAAACAGAGAGAGGCAAAGCACTACAGGTATAGCACCGTAACTTTCGAAAAACCCTGGAGAGAGGCACTTCCTGTGGCTCTGATGACAAATGTGCAGCTCAATTCATCCCAGTCCCCTGTAGAGACCACTTCCTACCATTCCAGAGAGCACAAGTTTCCCAGTTGCAAAAATACTTCTTAATCACCTCTACCTGGTTGCACGAACCTCAGAGAACATCACATTGAGACTCGTCCAGGTGTGGTTATATGCAGCTGCCCACGACCTTCATCCAGAGAGACACACTACCTCTGCATACACAACCAGAAAGTCATGCTAGCTCTGAATATTCAACCAGACAGACACTAACCCTAAACATTCAGCCAGAGGCATTCACAAAATCTGAATATTTGATCAGAGAAACCCAATAACTTTTTGTTTATTTGATCAAACACAAACTATCCTTGAAAATCCACAGGGTTAACAGACAGACAATACCACTGAACATTCAGCCAGAGAGACACACTAACCTGGAATATTTAGCCAGAGAGATATACTAACTATGAATATGTGATCAGAGAAACACACTATCCCTTAATATTCAGCCAGAGAGACATACAATCTATTAATATTTGATCAGAGAGACACAATAGCCCAGATAAATCTATCAGAGGGACATACTAACCTTGAAATTTCAACCAGAGCGACACACCAACGCTGAACATTCGGCCAGAGAGACACACTAACTCTGAATATTTGGTCAGAGATGCACACCAACCCTGAAAATTTCAACTAATGAGACACACACCCTAAAAATTCAGCTACAGAGGCACACTAAGTCAGAACACAGCCACAGTAACACACTAACTGAAGAATCAGCAATTTATTACCATCCAGGATATTGGACTATATAACCTGTTGACAGTATATTATAAATTGTGTTCCCTCTGACAGTATTAGATCAGCAGGGCAGATTCATTTGTTTTTGCTATACACTGAAGACTTTTGGGTTTGAGGTGCAAAGATGAATACTATGACACTATAGAGTATTATTTCAGCTTTCATATCCTGATATTTACACCTAGATGTGTTAAACAACTTAGAACATGGCACCTTATCAAACATAAAGGAACAGAGAGTGAAAGTAAATTAAGGTAAATAACCCTTAATACTGTATTTAGTTGCATATTCCTTGTTTGCTACATCAAGTTGGCAAACCGCATGCAACCTGTCCAGGGTGTTTCCTTGCCTAATGCCTAATGAGCACTGGGATAGGCTCCAGTAGTAGTATATGGACTCTGGGGATATTTTTTTTCAGAGAGTAGGTGGATTTCCCTGCTCAGATTCCTCGTATTTTCTCAGTGAGGTTATATCCTGTTTTCTTCTTTGAATATTCCACATTCTCACCCAACAAGCAAGTTAGCAGCAATTGATTATAACTTTGCTTGCATTGTAGAGTGGGTACCCCTCAACATGCCATGCCGTGTTATTTATGAGTTTGCTTTTTTGCTGGAATCCAAGTAATCTCCTCTACACAAATATGAATTTTTCTACACCTGAGATAGATTGCCCCTGCCCTACTAGAGTGAGTAGGTGCAAATGCTACTGAATTTTTCTTCAGGCAGTCAGTGTTCGAATCTTTGGGAAACTGAGGTTGGGCACCAGTTCTGTGTTCACTGCCTTGACATTGAACATTGCATAGAAGTTGTGTCTGACTCTGTGTTCCCCTGCACTGTGCAGTGATTCCAACACAGTTAACACATAAATTCTTATGTATGACAGACAGATTTGGATACTGGCACAAAGCTGAATCTGGCCCAAACTCCTCAGTCTAAAGAAATTGCTGGTCATAAACAACTAAACCTGGCAGTAAACAACATGCACATAGAGAAGCCAAGGTAGCAGTTTCAGTTACTCTCTAAAGGAATGAACTTGGCTGCAGACATCTCTCAGTACTTCAGAGGTTGCCATTTCTCAACAGAGCCTTCCTTATAGCTCAGGGACCAAGCACTCTTCTTGTCCCTTATCACATGAGTGCATGGATACTGCATGTATTCAACACCCCTAGGAGGTTCTTTCGGAGTGATAATGACCTACCACTGAGCTGCAACTTTCAACTAGTCTCAGCATCTTATGGAGACAGGTGCATGCCAAGTCTCATGGCAGGCTCAAAGCAAGCTGTTGGAACCAAACTGAAGATTGTTGGGGGTTGAGTAGGGTTGGGGATTTCACTCATTACTATGGCACCTGTGACAGCAGGGTTGTGACACACCACAGTGCAAGGATTTTATTGATAGCTTTCATGCGGGGTTCAGGCAGGCCACATGGTGCAGGCCCCACATGTATCCTGAGCTCCTGTAAGCCTATGCATAGAGCAGCAGGCCATTCAAAATACACCAATCAGCCATATTATTAAAACCACCTCCTTGTATCTACACTGTTGGTCAATTTTATCAACTCCACTGACCACACAGGTGCACTTTGTAGTTTTACAGATAGAGACTGTAGTCCATCTGTTTTTCTGTAGACTTAGTTAGCCCTCTTTTATGCTGTTCTTCAGTGGTCAGGACCCCCACAGGACCACCACAGAGCAGGTAGTATTTGGGTGGTGGATGATTGTCAGCACTGCAGTGACCCTGATGTGGTGGTGGTGTGTTAGTGTGTGTTGTGCTGGTATGATTGGATCGGACACTGCAGTGTTGCTGTGGAGCTGATAAAATGGACAAAGAGTGTAGATACAAGGAGGTGGTTTTAATGTTATGGATGATCAGTGTACACCAACCCTTCTCTTTCAAATCACATTACAGTGAACTCAGAGAAGAGCTCCCTAACACCAATACACATGTTCACCAGCGTGAAGCAAGATCACTGAGTGTATTATCCACAGCATCATTCCATACAATTGTGCTTATCAATCAAATTAATTTAGGCTGCTATTTATTTGTATTGGCTATACTGTCATATGTCGCCAATTTATCTGCCATCCTCAAGATAATGTATATGTCTAGAGGAGTGGTGTATGCACCCAGAGGTTTTAGGCCAGACCTGAGAAAGGTTTAGCTAAGAGATGTTGGACCACTTTACAAGAGGCAAGTCATCACATTGTGGTTCTCACAGTTATATGCATTTCCTACTCTTATTCTTCCCACTCTGTGCAGGGATTTGGCAACTAGTCTACAGAGTCAAACTTGTGACTCCAAGGGCGCAAGCAAGACCTTGGTTCCCAGCTACTTTCGCTGGTAAGAACACCCTGGTAGCTTCTTTCCCAAGCACATCAGCCCCTCGGACATGGGCAATTGGTGATTGCTACACAGTGGTGAATCCCCATCTACCATAAAGATGAAAAGATGCAAAGAACAGTGAATGGTCATTAACCATAGAGATCCCATAGACTTATTATTGCCTTTCTATCTGCCAAAGCCCCTCTAGGAGCTTTGAGTAGGGCAGTCACACTGCCTTATATATAGGTACACACTGCCTCATACACAACTAGTGATATAATTTGGTTTTGCCATGAAAGAATTCATTCTGTACAGGAAAATGGTCATGTTACACTTGTTGTCCTTTAACAGGTGTGCATATGTGTGTGTGTGTGTGTGTGTGTGTGTGTGTGTGTGTGTGTTTGGTGGTGTGTGTTTGGTGGTGTGTTTTTTATATCTTGTGGAGACCAAAAATCCCCACAGGGATAAGAATATCTAATAATTTTGACCTTGTGGGGACATTTGGCTGGTCCCCATAAAGAAAATATTTTTTTCAACAAAAATGAAAAAATAAAAGAGCCAAAAAGTTGAGCCAATTGAGGTTAAGGTTAGGTTTAGGCACAGCATTAATTAGCTGCATTTATTATAATAATTATGTCAGTGGATTTTCCTCACAAGAAAAGACAAAACTGTGTGTGTACTGGGTGATAATAGGAGTTATATGTCTGTGAGCAGTCCTGTGGCTTCTCAGCTTAATGGCTTAATTTTTTTTTCTGTGAGGTATTTAAATATTAAAGGTCTCTTGTTGACAGCCCTGTTTTATCAGAGGAGAACAGATATTGACCATAGTGAAACCCAGAAGGAGACACAGGTGATATGCTAATTAAACACTATGATAAGAGATGAATATGGGATTCAATAATGACAGCCTCATTTACATCAATACGAAGCCTGACTCACTCTATATCATATATATATACTCTATATCTCTCTATATCAACCAGCCTCACTCTAATATACAGTACTAGAAGAAATATTCTTTGCTCAAATCTGGGTAGTGTAGGATTTCCATGTGTCAAAAATAGACAGGACTGTACCATTAGATTCACGCTAGTAATGTGGTACACAATCATGATGAAGAAAATTAAACTAAAATGTCTGCCATTTTGGAATATGTCTTGCTTTGAAAATGGACCATTGAGGACTAGATGTATTGTGAAACATGAACTTATTCAGCAAATTCTTACAGAATAAATATAGCACACAAATTTATTCTTATTCAGGACAAAGTGAGTTGGAAGGTGAATGATGATTTGGTAGGACAAAAGTTTCATCATATGTGGTGCAAACATGGGCAGGAAGCAAGAATGTCAGGACACATACTACTCATGCATACAAGATACAGACATGAGCAGGCAGAAGGAGAACTGAGTAACAAAAGTTATAAAATGATAAAAAGGAACAGGCATCATGGACATGGGCAGAAAGACAGCAGAATCGGCGTGCATACAGCTGCTGAGGCAGAGGAAAGCTGGAGACATGTAGGCAGGGACATACTGTATACAGGCAGGATCGATTTGACAGGTAGATCTGAAATCTCTGTTGGAGCTTGTGGAATGAGAGACCAGGAAGAGAAAATGTACTGCACTTGTTCAGAGCCAGCAACAGAACTAATCTAATGAGAGGGCATTAAGCTTCTCACAGGGGGCGAGGACTGCCATTTTAACAAATTAATCAGTAAAGTAAAATTATATTAAGAAATAAGCTTTCTGGACTACCAACGCACAAACACAACAATGCATCCCAATGCACTCCAAACATCTACTTACACACACACACACACAGACAGAGATTTGTCTTGCTTTTGTGAGGACTTTGACATAGTGAGGATCATTGACAATTATTAATGCAGCTAATTAATGCTATGCATAACAAAAACCTTAACCTCAGTAATGATTTATTATGAACTTTTTATTAAAAAAAAAACAATTACAAAAAGCCACTTTCCTTAAGGGGATGTGCCAAATGTCCCCACAGGGTCAAAATGATCAGATAGTGCTATCCTTGTGGGGATTTTTGGTCCCTGACAAGATATTAAAAACATGCCCCTCCACAGAACCATCGATTAACATAATTTTTAATGCAGCTAATTAATACTATGTCTACACCTAAAGCTAACCTTTAATCTCAGGAACTGGCTCTTTTAGTTTTCTAAATAAGGGGACCTGTCCAGACAAATGTCCCTACAGGGTCAAAAGGTCAGAAATTCCTATCGTTGTGGGGACATTTGGTCCCAAAACAAGACACAAAAATATACACCCTCCAAACCCCTCCAGCCTCTGTCCCCAAACCCATACATGTGAGTCATCTTAGATTCCATTTGCCTCTGAGAGAACATTTAAGGGACCACAGCAGATAAATATTCTCTCTACAGCCCACAGGGGTGCACTGCAGTGCTGGATTCATTAGATAGTTAGCTAAACACTTGAATAAAAAGTAATCTTTTGTGCAAGCAAAGACAGACTCGTTCACCTTCCTTTAGTGTCTCCTCAGGTTGCACCTGAAATAAGTTCACGCTTCTCTAAATTCAGCTGGTACCATGCCTTTCTTTGTTGTGGTGAAAGAAAGTGGTGAAGAAGAAGAAGAAAAAGAAGCAGAAGATTTCTTAAATGAGCAGTGTGGCTCAGGCACATCAAAGATGTGGAAGAACTGTTTCTAGAGTATTCTCCTTAGTATAACTAGCCCTGAGAGGCTGAAACAGTGTATGTGTATATATATG
>JAOUQY010000049.1:18615035-18632638 GCA_028566355.1 Doras micropoeus
CTGCAAAAGGAGGCCCTACACCATACTAATAAATTATTGTGGTCTAAAATGACAGGTGTTTCAGTTTCATTGTCTAAACCCTGTATGTCTTTTATTAACAATTTTAGCAACATGTCTGAGGCAAATGCTGATGTTAGCAACATTTTTGTCTCATTTTCTCAGCTATTTCGCCTTTACCTTAACCACATCAAGGACCTAATGGATACATGCTAGCTAGCCATATCGATGCCCTGCACCATTAGCTGGTTTATGGGGTGTCGTTATTTCCTGGTTGCCTAGCAACAATTTTCCTTTGACTTTAACTCTGTGAATGGCTAGTGTAAGTTCCATCTGAATGCACTACTGTTTACAGTGTCTCAATCCACTGTGTTTCATCCCAATCTTAAGCCTGAACTAGCCGAGCTTTACATGAGTCATTTTGCTGCACACAATCGTAATTATGTTAATACAGAAACCTGAGCAGACTTGCGCACCGATGGCTGTTAAGAGTAGAGTTTGCCCTGAAAACCAAAGTTCAAACCTTACTCATTTCAGAGACACAATTCTGCTGAAATCCCATCAGCTTTTGCCCTTGGGGAGAAGTCTATATCCTCTCAAACAGGCAGCATTTTTAGGGATGTTTTTATTGGGATACTTTCAAATGACAAAAGGCTTTGTCTGAGCACATTAGGCCTGCGTGTGTGTGTGTGTGTGTGTGTGTGTGTGTGTGTGTGTGTGTGTGTGTGTCAGCAAGACAAAGGAAGAATATGACCACAAAGCCACATCTCTGTGAGCTCTGTGTCTTACATTATCTGTTAGAGACATCCTACAGACTTCAGCCAAACCCACATGATTTTAGTTCGAACTCTAAGATATTCAAGTGAATGTAAATATAGATTGATTGATTTGGAAAATGCTGTTTCATTCTGAAATAAAATAAACACTCGGCACACTGTAGTTTTGTACACCCTGAAAGTATGATCCCCTGGTAATGTTTTTGCTGCCTCTGTCAGATTTCTCTTCAGATTACTTTTACCTGGGGAGAGTAGAAAGAAGCAGACCTTTTACAAGACTGCCTACGTCCCATGCAGCGTCTGTACGCTGTACATCTCTGTCTTGCCGCCAGCTTTGTTGCCTTTTAACAAGAAAGGGCTTTTTGTCATGCTAATCCCCCCATCATGACTGACGGCCTGAAAATTGCTGCCATTTTCTGTCGCTAGTATGTTCCAAAAGGCCCTCAGTGAACTTGGCCCTCGTGCATTGACATACCTTCTGCTGCCTACAGCAAGCAAGCCATGTGTGAATTATGGTTCTACTGAGGGGAAATTTGTCTATGGGAGCAAAGCAAGCCATGGCAGAGCTAGAGACAGATTTTTTTTTCTGCTGCCAGGCTGGTCCCTGCATTTCACCTCAGGCTCACTTTTACACAGCAGCTGTTGGCGCAGTGTGAAAACTACTCAGAAGTATTGAATCATAGCTCTTTTGTGCGTCGACTGTTTTCCACAACGTTCTGTGTATCATGTGGCTTATACACATGTAAGTTGGGGGCTTGCCAAGGCAGCCTTACAGATGTCCTTTTGTGTTTATGCAGCAATATATGGAGAGGCAAATGACAGGAAATGCAAATCCTGACATTTCCATATTTCAAACAGCAAGTTTTTTTTCTTTTTTTCATTTTCAGTCTCAACCTGTAGCCCAAGCTGATACTTGTTTTGTTCCTTCTTTTGTAAGGCGGTCATGGGAGTGTCGATTTCTACCCGAAGAGTTTCCCTTTCACTGACTTTTCTTTCTCCCAACGTTATGTTTATTAACCACCGTTCGTAACTTCCTTTCTGAGTATCCACTTGCAGACAGGAGTTACATCACAGCCCAGGCTTCTCCTCATGACCTGGGCATCAAAGCAAGCCTAAACACATGGCCCACACATAAAGAGCTCATTGTCTTGCCAATAATCTTCTCAGCAGAGCCCAACTGTAACTGCATCCAGCTCTCTCACACACACTGAATACAAGGACAAATAATCAAACCTTTACTGTATTGTGATTATGGCTTGAAAGATTCTGCTTCAGGGCCTATAATGTCATAACTGGATTTGTAATTAGGTTGAACTGGGTTAAATGGAAAAAGTAACAACGACTTCAGTGGAAAGTACGAGGCTAGGATTGGACGCCAAATTCCTACATGAATACATTTTTAAATTCTTCAAGGCACATTTAGGCCAAATCCCAAATGATGTTCTGTTCACTATATGTGCTTACTACATAGGTTGTAATAACACAAGTGGAAATTAGTCATTTGTACCACACTCGGTTTGTTCAAAACACCCTCAAATTCTGCTCTCCGCCATACTAACTCCCATGCTGAAACTAACAGAGTTTAGTTTTTCCGTATTCTTAGACGGTCACCTGTTTATCACAGTGTAAAGTCTGTTCGTTTTTTGTAACGCAGATTACAAAGACATTCTGTCACACCTTATAAGGGCATCTGCTGAATGCTGGAACTTATTTATATAGGAACTTCAAGTAGAATTTGCACATGGCAGTCATATGTTCAAGTTTTATGTCAATATTATAAACAGTGAATTCATTATCAGTATCAATATAATATCAGAGATATTATTGAAAAACTGAAATGTATCCAGATACACGAGGAACCATATTTTAACCTCCTGACAACCTGAATTGAAAGCAAATCCTGATGTGTTTAGTGATTTCCACTAGAAATTGTACTGTTCGCTTCTGTCTAAAGGCTGACCAGGTATACGGACCAGGTATAGTACAGAAGTCTGAAACATTTAAAACCATTTCGTAGTGCACATGCTCACTCTGGTAGACTGTGTGAAAGGCCATTAAGGGCACAGAGCAGGGATAGAGGAGCATACCACAAAGCATGGCACAGCTGCAAAACAAGTGACAGCAATTTGTGTGTGTGCATGTGTCTGTGCAGAGGAGAGAGAGAGAGAGAGAGAGAGTATGAGTGTGAGTGTGTAACCCTGTCTCGCGTCAGTCGTGGTCTTGGCAGTCCTAGCAGCCAGATGCTCCCCCCTGCTCTGTGCAGTGTGTGTGTCGCTGTGAAGTCGCCACAGCTGCTGAACAGAGCGGTGCTTGTGCGCTCGGCCAGGCAGCCACGCTGGAAATCTTAAAATCGTGGGAAGGAGGAAATGATGTCTGGCACTCGGCCTGAGCTCTAAGAACGACTCAGGAGCGCAACAGCTCAGCCATGCACCACACACACAACGGAGTCAGTCACAGCACAGCAGCGCTGAAAGAGGAGCTCGCTGATACACAAGCACACACTCACACACACACACACACACACACACACACACGCATGCATGCAGGAGTTGAGGCAGCAGCAGCCACAGAGAAAGAGTGTTCATTATTTATCATCTTCAGTCCACTGTGTGCACAGATAGGCACGTCCCAAGCTGTGTTTGAACTTTCAGTACTGGAAAAGTGAAATTATAGGCTGGAGCAGAGAATCACAAATGGAGTGAATAAAGCTTAGTAGTTATGATTTAGTCATAGCTAAGAATGAATGGCAGTGAAAGAAGTGGCAGCTTTGTGTTGAAAGTTTTACACAGGGCCCTTCATTTATGACAGGAAGTCGTGGTGCATTTAAACAGGGGGACGATGCATAGTTTTACCTGTTTGTTGTATTGTAGCATCCGTTTTCAGATAGCACTTGACTTGTTTGTCTAGTTGTTTGTATTTTCTAAATCTATAGGCGTATTGTGCTTAAAGTTTTTATAGTAGTTCTTGGGGTTGGAATGCAGCTGATGAGCGCCAGAGAGGGGTGTGGTTTGTGCCATACTGTGCTTTAGCTCCCACACTATCTGCATCCATGTTGTGGCATCAAGTGATGTTTATCCATAAATCCTAATGTCGTTAGCACATTTGATAATGACCAACCGACCTCCTGCAGTGTGAAAAAAGTTTGTTTAGCCTTGCATTTCTAGTGAGGGCAAATAGAGGAAGTCGGTAAGGGCTTTGGTTTCTTTGGATTGGAAGCATGCCAGCATATGCAGGGGATCCCACTGGGTCACAACCTTTACCAAACACACGCTTGCAGTGCTATCTGTACATAGGGCATTTCAGTGAACAAGGCATTACTGTCACTAAGCCCTGCTTAAAGCTGCCTCTGACATTCACCATGGTTACCAAAGGAAATATTTAGGCTCTTGTAGGGTTTCAAATGAAAGCTGTATTTAACATGAAGTATTTTTCCTTATGGAGATCAGTACAGAGATGTCAGAATGTCGAGGTTCTTTTAGTTTTGGTCATCGTGAGTACATCTGGTTCTCACAAGATGAGCTCAGCAGAGTTTACACAGATACATGCACACAGGAAGAGTGAGAAGCAGCTTTTACAGACAGAGGACATCCACAGGGAGTAAGATGGAGTGGTGGGAAATTACAGAAATATGATGAGAAGAAAACAGCAAGTTGAGGGAGTGCACAAGGTCATAACGCACAAGGTCATAACGCACAAGGTCTGTGGCAGAGAAAGGTGTAATTAATTCAGGAAGGATGTAACATGGAATGAGAATAGATTTTTTAAAAAGGCTGACTGTGTGCAATGTTGCAAGGAAAACATTGTTTATAATTTATGTCTGTATATACTTTAATTAAAGGAACTTTCTACAATGAAACACATTAAATGTGTTTATGTTGAAATATTTTTGCGGTGATTAGCTGTTAAGAGTGGTGTTGGCGGCAATATTAGCACGGAAGTTGACGATGAATGACGCCGAATGGTCTAAAGGACTAAAGCATCGCTGCGTCATTCTCTTTAAGTAGAGATGAGTTCCACCGGCACCTCTATCAGCAGGTAGTTAAAAGTCATTGCGGTTAATATAGGAAACCATTCACCAAAGTGTAAATATACCAACATGTTGACGAAGGAAGAAGCCAACTCAGTATTTCATACTAAAATATAATGAAGTACCAGAAAAACTGGTATAGCAGTTAATACTTGGTAGGTCCCCCACAGGATCTTGGAGCGAACGCTGCACAGTCCTCACGCTGATGTTTGTTGAGGCCCCAGCATTGAATTCCGATGTTACTTGAGGCAGTGTTGCACGCCTATCGCGTGAAACGATTCTTGTCAGGCGATGCTGGTCACATTCTTTTTACGGCCACGCTGCTGTCAAAGTTGGAGGTTTTGCCGTAATTCTTGCCGTCACAATACACCCTTGAAACGCTCATACCTGAAAATCCAAACTTTGCTTCTACCTCCAGAATGCTGTGACCCGTCTCACAAACTCCAACTATTAAACTAAAAAATGCCGTTCTTACAATGGAAACAGAATCTTCCATAGATGTTTATCGCTTTATATACGCACTGGTGGACACAACCAAAGACATGCATAGGTGGTGTTGCTACATATTTTGCTTCGGTAGTACCAGTTTTTCTGGTACTTTAGTGTATTCGATAACAATAAGGATTAATATGCAAGGGTGGATGTTTCCTGCAGTAGCATGCAGTACTCGTACACACGCTCCCTTCGGCCATGCGGTGTTGGAATCAGCTGATCTCACAGTGAATTTGAGTATGGTTTGTGGGGACACATCTGAGCTTGTCTTAGGTCTATTGACAGATCTAATGGCTGAGGATGACAGGATGAGCTTCACGGCATGTTTGTCATGATTTGCAACAGCCAAAGCCAAAGGAAAGTGTGTCAACATGTCTCGCTGATGAATGAGTTTACTGACTGGATGATTTTACAAGGGTGTGGGTGTGTAGGAGAAGAAGACAATATGTGTAAGGGACACACTGTGTGGGAAAACTTCATACTCATGGACATAACTCCTTACGTACGTTGTGGAAGAAAGGTAGGGGTGTGTGTATAAGGCACTGTGCCTTTTTTACAGGCCTGCTGAGTTTCAGTGAAGTATTAGTACCCAAAAGAAAAGGATTTTGACTGGGTGTGAGTGAAGCCCGGTGCCGGTCTGAGCTTTGTTCCAGTGTGCTGCTGGGTCTGGACATGCTTCACTTGCTCTACAACTTTGCAACTACTCCTTCTGTAGACTAAGGGAATGTAAAAAACATGCGCAAATCTCAGAGTCAGACAATGAAACTTGTTTGATCTGAAGGGGATCCCATCACTCGATTACATTGGCATCCCTCTTTTTCTGTCTGCTTTGGGTTAATGCTCTCCATATCACTTAAGATGTGTGGTACTGAGATATTAATTCCTGGGTAATATGGGTTCCTGTGTATGCAGGTAGTCAGTTGTTCGCTTTACATTCCCCTGTCTGCGTGAAGCATGAAATTCCTGTAGCATCAGGTAACGAGATGAAGCTAGTTATCAACCAGATCTTGCGTAACAATATAGAGCAACAGCTGTTGCTTTTATAGCCGTGTGTATCTTAATGCTTTTCATATTTTCAGGCAGATATGAGTGGAATGCGAGTCTCCTGTGGTGATTTTTTTCTTTTATTGCTGTGTGGGCTTGTTAGGCCCTGTAGTTATCAGATCGCACGTGTTCACCGGGGTGGAGGCTTATACAGGATGGATTGTAGGTGCATTACTATCTAAGCCACAGGTAAACTATACACAAGTATAACTCATGGAAGGGAGAGACTAGAAGGTTCCAAGGGCTGTTTGTATACGTGCGTGAGTGACACAAACCGTTATTATGCTGTTATTATGAGAGGAAACTGGACTTTAGCTTGCTTCTTCTGTGCAGTGAAGCAAGATATTAGTTGAAGAATCATTTGGCCTACATAAATATAAAGTCCCTCACTTGAGCAAGGCCACGGTGGTCTAGCGTTACTCACGGCTGTGCAGATGAAACACAGCACACACAAGCTTTGTTTAGAATCTGAGCCTTCTCTGCGGTTCAGATCCAGCCGAGTCGTTCCCATAAACTCTGCTCTGGTTGGCTGCTGTAGGCGAGAGTGTGGTGTGGTATGTTACCTTCCCTGATGTTCTTATCCTCACATTGCAGGCAAATCTCTCTCATTCTGTGTGTGTGTGTCCGACAGCGTCACAGGTGTGTGCTTAGTTTAACGTTTGCTGTAATTATCTTCTGCAGGAATGAGGTTTTACTGTGTAAGATCAGGGTCTATAGTGTGTTAAATGATACGTTAGATGTATTGTGTGTGTGTGTGTGTGTGTGTGTCTGTGGCCGGTTCTACAGGCCCAGGCTGGTTGTCGGTGTGACTTCTTACCCCAAACAATACTACAGAAGAACACAGAGTTATGTAGAGCCTAGCCCTGAGATCTTAGAAGATAAGATGAACATTCAGGTTGCCGTGAGAATAGGAGGAACCAGGGGGCTGGTGCGGTTTAAGCCCATATGCACCAGTTACTTCACTCTCTAGCTCTGAAATGTGTTACTGCTAATCAGCAGGCATTCTTGTTTCTTTCTGTAGGTTATTTATCTATTTATTTGGCTCTTTCTCTCGTAATTTGGTCATGTCCAATTCGCACTCATCAGGATTTCTCCCATATCATACGATAACTACCAATCAGGGAGAGCGCAAGCTATCACATGCTCCCTTTGAGACACGTGACACCACCCACTGCATGTCGTGCAACATCAGGGAGCGGTGTAACGCACTCACTCCCACTCACCTTCTGCATGTCTGAGCTCATGATTGGCTCATGTTGCTCTGATTGATATGGGAGAGAACATATGCTACTCCTCCTACCCTGAGAGCACGGCCAATTCTGCTCTCTAGAATCCGGCTACGGCATCATCGGAATTTACGTTTTTCATCAGTACACAAGTTCATCTTTCAAACACAGTCATAGGGCAATTTTGTATGTCCAATTCACCTAACTTACATGTCTTTGGACTGTGGGAGGAAACCCGGGGCACCCAGAGTAAACCCACCCAGACAGGGAGGACATGCAGACTCCACACAGACCACTCCACCTGGGAATCGAACCCAGGACCTTCTTGCTGTGAGGCAACAGTGCTAGCCACCGTGCTGCACATTGCTTCTATCTACGTATGGTAGCAATACAGTGGTGCAGCAACAAGTGTATCACAGCCTCTCAGCTCCACAGTTTCACATGTTCCTGTTCTCCCTGTTGTCTGCATGGGTTTTCTCCCACACATGCTGCTAGGTGCATTGCTGACTCTAAATTCCCCCTGGTGGAAACATATGAATGAGTGCGTATGGTGTCCTGCTATGGAATGAGACCCATCCGTGTGTATTCCTGCCTCATGGCCTGCGCTCCTGGGATAGGCTCCGGATCCAGGATAAACAGATTATTGAAGCTAGAAAAAGGGGAACTGACCACACTTTGATGAAAGTGCTAATTTCCTCTTTCATACAAATATATATAAGCTCACTGAGGCCTGATTTGAGCAGAAGAGAGGAATGAATACTATTCTTTGCCCACAGAGCAGAACAGTTCTCTTCTCCTGGACGTTCAGGATCACTGATGTCTTTATGTACTCGGCTAAGTTTGACTTGAAGATCTTGCAATACATCCAAGGCAACTTGAGCCAAAAATGTCTGGATGAAATTTGATATTTCATATTTAATATAGATGATCTTTGTCTTTCTAGACATGATTGCAGCTTTATATTTTTGGAAAGGTCTTGAATTTTCCTGTTGTAATTGTGCATGTGGGTGAGTTGGGCGTGAGTGAGAGATTCCTGTCGAGAGCATGGCTTGGTGAGGGTCGTGCATGAAAGGAGGGGACAAACCCACTTCAGTACTCTCAAAGCTGCCAGAGGATATCCAGAAAGCACTGTGACCAGCAGCTTTAATACAAAACTCCTCAGACATAAAACTGTGTGTGTGTGAGCCCACAGTGCTCTTGTTCCCTGAGCAAAGGCGCTTGCGTGCTGGTCTATGACAGTGTGTTACTCGAGCAGTTGATGTATCGCTGCGAGGATATATACACGGCACCGAGACGTACAAATGTTGTCAAATTTGGAGACTATAAATGTTTGTCATGTTGTAAACTTGAGTTCCATATGTACTGATTTCTCTCTAAGTCTGTGTTCTCTTTCTGTCTCTCTTTTTCTCTGTGTCTCTCAGACCCCCAGTGCCTGGGCAGATGAAAATGAGGAGAAGAGGCGGAGCTCTCACCAGCGCTCGGCGTCCTGGGGCAGCACTGACCAGCTTAAAGAGGTCAGGACTCCTTCCTCCTCCCCCACTCTCTTGTATTCAGGACAACGCCGGTGCTCCATCTCGATCTCCTGAGCATTCAGTGGGGTGCAGACGCACAGCAGCGTGCTGGGAGGAGAGCGTGACAGGATTAGGATAGAGAAGAGTTCAGCGAAGCACAGCCAGCACAGTGTCACCTCAAATTATAATAATGCCACTCTTCCCTTATGGATGTGTTGACAGCCTGCTCTTCCCCTGTCAGACCCTCTCCCTCTCCAGCAGGTTTAACAGCTAGGGAAATTTCCATGGACTCCATTATGATGTGACATGGTTTGGTTTTATGAATATAATATCCAATATTATGGAATTATAAGACCAGGTCTCCAGATAGGCACCTTATGCACATCCTGTTTATTATTATTAATTTCTGATATTTCTACCCACAAAATCACTGTGTTTAAATGCAGTGTAAACAATTCTGTAACATGTTACAAGTTAGAAACCAACTGCAGTTGTTTTTTAAGGTCACTTTTATGCATGTAGAAGTTACTACTCCTACATTAGTGTAAGTAGCATCATTTTATGCAACCACTGATCAGTGTAACTACATAATATAAACAATATCTACAACAGCTTTGGTGTAGATGATAGTGAAATGCATTGCAGTCACATCATTAAAAAAAGTTTTTGGTAAAACAATGGACCCTCTGGTTATACGTCAGAGACTCCAGGGGGTCCGCAGACCCCACATTGTGAACCACGCCTCTATGGCAGCTTTATAAACTGCTCTATCTATTCAGCCTTTTATTCCTGCCCTCTGCTGTTTTAGTTCTCTTCTTCTTTTCTCTTCCTCTGTCTCTAACGAGAGTTCCTCCCTCCCCCTCTTGTCACGGTGCTGATTAATTCCACATCCTGTGCAAGTGACGGAATATCTGCCCGACGTACGACCTTGCGCGGCATTACGTTCTTTGAGTGCTATACCCCGAGTGTGCTGCTTCACATTCACATCCAGCTTCAATTGAGTTAATCATTCTCCTCCAAGTCACTGGGTCAGATGTGTTCTCACACACACACACACATGCACATGCGCACACACTCTGTAACTATACAGCTCTCTCTGACGCAGCCAGCAGTACTCTTCCTGACCCAGTGCTGGCCTGTCCTGCACTGCCCCACATATATATACACACACACACACACAAGCACATGCACAAAGCCCACACAGACCTATTGAGGCCTGCTGGCCCGAGAATGCGTCTTTGGGAGTTAGCGATTCTGCAGGCCATTGTGCTGAGGCTGGAAGAGATTACGCAAACGTGTCATTAGCTTCTCCACTCCCTGCCATTACTCATTTATTGATTAAATGAGCCAGCCACTTCATTTCAGCCGGATATCTGATCTCTTCCAGCCGTACACCGTCCCCTTGCACCTCAGTATACACGTGACAGGTTGTATAATAAGGATAGTGAGCAAGAGAAGCGAGCATATATTTGGCCAAGAGACTGGGATTATATAATTGTATGTATCTGTATGTCCTCCTGTGTGTATGTGTGTATATGTGTGAGGTGCAGCTTAGCGATGGTGCCGAAGGTAATCACAGAAGAATGCAGGGAGCCTGTGCTGGCTGCATGGGGTCTCATGCCTTTCTCTGTGCTGTCTTTATTTCAGAGTACTCATGTGAAAGAGCACAGCTCTCTATGCACAGACATGCAGTGTTTACGTGGCCTTGCTTTGTGTGTTTTCTATGATTTTGCATCCAAGCATTGAGGAAACAGTGACACACTGCTGAAGGCTGAAGCCATTATGAAATAGAGGTTAGTTCGAAGTATGCTAACAATGTTTCTTTCTCTCTCAGATTGCTAAGTTGAGGCAGCAGCTCCAGCGCAGTAAGCACATCAGTCGGCACCATCGTGATAAAGAGCGCAAATCCCCCTTCAATGGCAACCATGCCGCCATTAACCAATCACAGGTGAGCGCTCTCTCTCTCTCTCTCTCTCTCTCTCTCTCTCTCTCTCTCTCTCTCTCTCTCTCTCTCTCTCTCTCTCTCTCTCTCTGTGTGCGCATGTGTCACCTTGTCTGATCCTGCAGGAGTTATATGTTGTTAGAGGAGAGACGTTTCTCCGTTGCCAGTTGCTACAGTGACCAAGCAACCTCCATTGTATTTCTGTCTCAACACTGTCCTTCCCGTTCTCCATTTCACCCTTCCTATTTTTTTCTGCAGTTTTGTCTGTCTGTGTTGTGCACATGCTTGTTCTCTTTCTGCATTTCTCTTTCTCTGTCTCGTTCTCACACAGCACTGAAATGAAGCAGCTGTGAATCTCTTTTGGTTTAGATGAAGTATCATAAATCACTCCTGTGTTATGAAAGTTTCTGAAAGTGCCTCATAAGCACAAATCGGTTTCAGAAGGTTGTGACGGATGATGCATTGTGGGATACGCTGTGATGAACTAAAGCTTAGCTTGAGCAGACGACCCCCGCTTCCCTACACACACACACGCGCGCGCACCCATACACACACATACACACACACACACACACACACGCACACAGTCCAGACTGGATTGTTTATAAAAGCTGTATCCTTAATGAACTGCCAGAATGCATAATAGCCATGTTAATTACTCCATCGCTTGTTGTAATAGACACCACGCGCGCGCACACACACTCACACACGCTCACACATAAAGAGAGTGAAAAGTGTTGGTGAGAGTGAATGAGAGTGCAGGACAGCCGTTTGTGAGGTTTGATCTGCTAGTGTGTGTGTTGGGGCTTAATCAGCAAGGCCAGGTGCAAGCATGAAGGCTCTCGAGTGTGAAAGGCTTCTCTTCATGAGCAGGGAATTAGTGAATAAATTACGGCGATCACATTTGGGCCGATCTTGCTCTCTTTTTTTTTTTTTTTGTCTCTGTGTGTGCGTTTTGTGTTTGCTCATGAATTAGGCCTGCGTGTGGCAAACGTCCTGCACGCCTGCTCTGTACTGTACTATAGTTGCCAGCCGGTCAATTAAAGGCCGCCCTCTGTCCGGCTGTCCCTCTCTGTGGGTGTCGGGTGAGGGAGACGAGCTTGTTGTGTGGCTACCTTTTTGTCTGAGTGGCAAACTAAAGCACCATCTGTCGCTCCACCGTATTGAGCTTGGCCCTACTGTACAGAGCTGATCCTTCTGATCTCCAAGAAACACAAATACCGAGCTCAGAATGCTCATGGGTTGAATTGGTTCTGCCGGGAACGTGAGTGTGTCATTAGGCCTCGCGCGGGGTGTAGTGCAGAGAGGGCAGGAATGCTGGGCTGTTTTAACTAGTTGTTTTTGGTTCAAACTTTCAAGGAAGTTTTTACAGCACTGCCTGGGTGAGAAAACACATGGAAAGTTCAGAGTTTCAGTTCCAAAAAAGCATGTCTGACATGAGGTAATTTAGTTACAAAACCCACAAATTCAATGCCTTAATTATTCTCTGCACCAACTACTTTTATTTGCCATTGCTGCCAGATCTATAGAGTGGTACAGCAGGATTTTTTTTTCTTCATGGAGGATTTATTGTTTCGATGAGGTTTATTTGCTTAGGGGTTCCTTGTCTAAAGCTGCTCTGCTTCACATTAGGCCTAATGGAAAGCAGGTGAGTGAGAACTGGCTGTATAACCCACGTTAATTCTACCAGACCGGAGTTTATTTGGACCAGAGCGACACAGGGGCTCTAATTCAGTGTCATAGCTAAGCTATAAATGGGTGTGTGTTCTGAGTTTTGCTCAAGTTACATTTGTATGGGCATTACAGATTAAAAAACATATTGTGATACTTTAAGAAATTTTCATAATACAGAGTGTTTCATTTTGCAAAGCAGTAGTGCCATAATGAGAAAGTTGGGGGAAATGAGTTTAGTAATGTTTACAATCTGAGGTTAACTAAGGAAGAAATGCATGTCCTCCCTCTGACCACATGGGATTACTCCAGTCCATTGATGGGTAAGTTAGGTGAATTGGAGACACAAAATTGCCCATAACTGTGTTTGAACTTGTACAGATGAACCGTGAGTCGATGTAACCACGTTCCTGTCATGAATAGCCATTGATGCTGATATGATGTTAAATAAACCAATAAACAACTAAGGAGGAAATTTTAAACTGGTTCACAGGGCTGACTAACATTTATTAAAGAATTTTCTTGGATGTAAATGAAGACTATTTTCGCTTGATTCTTACATGTTCTTTACGATGCCACATAAATGAACATAGATTTTCACTTCAACTCTCCTTGCATCGACTAGTCTAAATAGCTTAACTAAATACTGGTTCTTTTTAACAACATTAAATAATACATCTTTACAGCTTACTATAATTCATTAAGCAGCCAAAATGCCTCCTGTACAGGATATGAGCTTTAGGATTTTGGACTCGATTTCCATGTGAGTCTGAGAACTTGGATTTGTGAAGTGCTTGACTTGAGACTTGCACTTACTAGTGTTTACACCGTATAGAGATTTATGTGGAGTGTTTCCCAGGACTTGACTCGTATAAAAAAAATAATATATAAATAGTCTGGCCTGTTCAGATCTGTGTATGATTATTCCACTCTGACACAAGTTGCCAGCACTGCCTCAATCGGAGGCGCGCTGACTCTTTCTCAGCACACACCACCCCCCATCCTCTCTTATGAGAAGTTTTTACATACACTGAAGTGGAGGTGGAGCCTGAAAAGACACACAGCATGACCCCTTGGTGGTGTAGGGGGGCAACGTGGGCAAGTGTGCAAGTTTGTGTGTGCGCCAGTGCCTATTTTGCTGGTGCTGGGGGCAGGGTTAATTGTAAAAGGTGACAGCAGGGCAGAAGCACTGACCTGTTGGAGGTGTGTATATTGGAACTGTGTGGGTTACAACAAACAGCTGTAGTGTGACTGAGCTCGACACTCTGCTTAAGTACTGTGTACAAGTGCTAATCATTTCAGGGGTGTTAAAAGTCCACAGATATGCTTTTATTGTTTAAGACACAATCCAGCATGGCTGCAGAGTAGACTAAAGGCTTTAAACACACACACACACACACACACACACACACACACACACACACACAACTTGTGCTGTTTTTCCATTCACTATCCACTGAGTCTTACGTTACTCAACTGCTGTGTGAGAAAATCAATGATTTTCCATTCCATCCGTAAGAAAATGTCTGAGCATAGTTGGAGCAAAGCAAATGATTTCCTGTGTGAACCCGATCTCCACAGCACCCACTAGTGTCTGAAACGAGAAGCTCCCAGGCCGTGGCTCTGATGCTTTTGGCACACTGGGGTTGTGTGTGTGGGGGGGGTTATGGGGGTGATGAAGCACTTGCACCATTCTGATTAAGTTTGATCCTATTGCAGAGCGAGGAATGAATTCCACTCCATCGGTGCCCCTCTTCTGTGGTTAGCTTATGGTTTCACATGTGTTTTTCTTGGATTGATGCATTCATGAGCAAGAGTGGATCGTTTGATGGCTGGTGATTTGTTTCAGCATTTTATTCAGATAGCAGACCACAACAGAGCGGAACAGACTTGAATTTAGTCTAAACTATGCTAAACTATTGCTGGGAATGCATGGGTGGTTTTGTAGTCAGCCTTATGGATTTGTAGCAAGTCTCTAGAGGAAGAGAGAGGAAGTGTGTGTGTGTGTGTGTGGTAGTGCCTTTGTATTCTTCAGGTTGTCCATAGTTCAGCTCTGGTAAACAGCCGTGGCCTCGTGAATCTCCTGCTTTTTATAAATGCCACGGCTGTGAAATGAGGCCGCGTGTGAATGTGCCTGTGGCAGCTATCAGAGCCAGGGGATGGTTCAAAGGGATTCTTCTATCTGACCTCCAACATTTAAAGGCAGAGTGTAGTAACCAGAACAAACCCTAGAAAGAAAGACCACTCGCTTACTGCCAGTAAAAGCCCCACATTACCATTTCGAGCTACGCATTGCTCCAACCTTGTAATGATTTATACAGATTCCAATTATTTCTCGACGTCCTGCACTTCATTACCTTGTGATATCAGCTTAGACCATGTACAGTACGTAATAAGACTTTTTCCCCATCCAATCTCTCTTCATAATGTGTAGCATATGACCAATTACCATGGACAAGAATTCCAACATTTCTCTGTATTGAGAAATGAATGGAAAAAAAGTTTCATCAAAATCTTACTAATACTGGAAGCCAAGGGCAGGCTCCATCAATAACCTTTTAAAATGAACAATATCAACTTAAAATATAGTTAGGCACCATCAATAAACTGCTAGAATGACCCAGACATGCGAGAAAGTCACTGGTAGGGAGTTTTGTCCAAGACTAGAGCAGCACTGTAAAAGCAATTCTGGTTATTTATTGCCTCTCTCAAAGGTTTTGTGGTGTCCATGGGCCATCACACCCACACATCAATGTCGGTAACACGTAACCGCAGATTCCTCCTTCTGAAAATATTATACCAAGTCAAGAAGAATAAATAACACAGATTTCAAGCAGAATGTTAGCAAACATTTTAGATGTAGATGTAATGTGTTTCTCATTTAGTTTTGAGTAAACAGGTTTTCCGTCTTGTCTCAGTACAGGAAATGTGCTAAAACGTAAGTGTTTTGTAATCTTGCATTCGCCTCAGATGCTGGAGATGGGGGTTAAGTTCATTTACAAACTGCTGGAGTATTTCTTCAACATGGCAATTATGCTTTAAATAACATTTATGTCCTGAAATCAGCAGTTTGTTTGCAGTGCAACTGGAAGGAACGTACAGAGATTTCTGTGCCACTGGAGCAGTTATATAAATGTTATTAAAATTCTTGTTTGTTGTTATTGCACATACACTGTTGATGTGGTGGACAGAATTTTCTGTAGCCTTACTATTCATTTGTATTTCTCTCCAAGACACCAGAAACCAGGAGCCACAGAGGCAAAACGGCTATTTATGAGCAAAAAGGGGCATTAATCCCAGTGTTTTCATGCCTCTCAGCCTCTGACCTCTCACAATATACAAACAGCAGAGCGCAACTCCCCCATGCGGCTCACTCACAGACCTCCTCGGACCTCAGGATCGGTGGTCTGCCGTCTGTGGTGTGGTGCTTGGTGTCCGGTGCCCTTTGCTATGGTAATCAGAAAGCAGTGGCCTTCCTGACCTTCAGCCACACTGTCCTGATCAGATCAATGGCTTATAATGTGGGAATGACCCAAAAGGCCACAAGCACTTTGTCTCATCCTGCATGCTTAGTAAAGGCCCTGACACTTCAGACCAGCAGCAGTGCCCATGTTCCAGCACAGCTTGCCACTGGAAATTTGACACGTAAACAAATATTTGTCTCCTAGTGAGCAGTTGCTAGGAAGTTGCCAGAAGCTGGACAGCATCACTTAACCAGCTTATTGTTTTTGGGTGACCTCAGAGGTCAGGGTTTGGCACAGTTTCTGCCTGTTGGTTTTACACAGGTCCCATGTTGCATTTAAAAAGTACAAGAAATAGAAAAGAATGTCTTCTGTGTGCTTTAAAACCGAAATATGTGATGTCTCATTTAGTTAAATACACGTAGAGACACTGTGTTCGCCCAGAAGTCCCAGAGGAGTAAAGTTGTCCTGCACTGGGCGTGGTGTGGTGTAGTGTGGAGTGGTGTGGGGAGTTTAAAGAGGGCCTGGATGTATAGAGATGTTAATGAGGATTCAGGGTGCAGGCTGATCCTCCATGCTTAAAGAGACTGTCACGACGGGGCCACACAGCTCAGCCACATCCTCCTAATGCTCCCACATTGTTCCCTTCACCCCTCAGCAAAGGGGGTGGGAGCCAGAGAGAGAGAGAGAGAGAGAGGTGGATGATTTCTGGGACAGGCAGGACTGAAGGGGGAGGATAAAATGGAGAGCGGGTGTGGAATGTGGGAATGGTAGAAATGGAGGCAGAGGAGAGGAACTCAATGGAGGGAGGGAGCTGAGAGAGTGAGGCAATCACAGGGCATGAGCTGAGGACTACACAGAGCAGAGGGGTTGGAAGCACAGAAACTGTAGGAAGAAGAGAGAGTCCTGCTTTAAGATGACCGGAAGTCGGCTCTCGGACAAGGTGACGTTCTTCTTTTTTGCCGTCTGATTCAGATGTGGTCACTAATGTCCGGTGTGAACGAGTGGATTTGTCCAGCTTGTCTCTATATGTCTGAATATAGCCAGGAGCTCTGTGGCTCAGCAAATCAGAGCCCAGTACCAGAAGTCTGCCAGGGAGACAACGTTACATAACTGTGGGATCTGCAGAGAAAACACTACACCGTGCTGCAATGATAGCCTGCAGTCTGTGTGTCTGTGCAGATTTAGTGTGCTATCACATACACCACTGTTAGCATATGCTTATTATACAAAGATCAAATTTGTTTGTGGAGTGTAAGAGCTCAGATGTGGATCTGCTACCTCTGGTGTATAGTCCTGGTTTTCATAGTCATTTCATTCATTATTTCCTTACCATCTTCCTTGTCTCCTTAGGAGAGGACATCATTTTGTCTCTCTCTCACACTCACTCACACACACACACACTCACACACACACACACACACACACACACACACACACACACACACACACACAC
>JAOUQY010000049.1:18686826-18700774 GCA_028566355.1 Doras micropoeus
CCTACACCATACTAATAAATTATTGTGGTCTAAAATGACAGGTGTTTCAGTTTCATTGTCTAACCCCTGTACATACTGTATTCTTCTGTTTATGGTAGTGTACCAAACACCTTTTGCAAATTCTGCCCCCAGTGGCTAGTTCTTACCAAATTGCTTAGAACACTAAAGAATCCATAGATGTTCAAGTTTCTTTACGGTACATTGTTAGATTTTTTTTTTGTCATAATACTCTGCTTTACTGTAATTAAAACGTCTCTGACTGTCATATTGTGAAGCAACAATGAAACAAAGATAGATACTCCAGGTGCAGTTATCACATCTAGAATCAACTCCAGACCTTTGTTTAGCTCACTTGTGTATGATCTAATGTATCCAATTGTCAAGTTTCCTTTTAAACCCCTGAAACAGGTTAGCGTATAAAAATGGCATTCCTTCAGTATGGACGTAAATACTCTCTCTCCCCTTACAGGTAATGTTTTACTTTTAAATTGTTTTGAATGTACATACAAAGCCTAGCATCTTATGAAGTAGAATTAACTCTAAATACTGCAGGATGTTCTAATTGGAGTATAGGCACAACTTACTCATTGATTACAAAAAAGTTAATACCTCAGGTTCGAAACAGACTTCCAGTCTTCCGTATTGTCTTTTGCCATTTGTCTGGACCACATGACTGTATCCTCGACTCAGAAGTGATAGGACAAGCTCTTTCATGTTGAAGCTGATGGTGCTTTTCTCGGCATCCTTTCAAAACTCTAGAGTTCAGAACCTAACAGTAAAGATTGAAGTCTTTTTTTTTCTGTGCCTGTGTTTCAAAAACAAGTAATATACATTTCACTCACCCAGTGCTGTGTTGTCTCACCTGAGTTTATGTTGCTGCGCTCTTCTCCGGAGCAACTGTCTATTTAGCATTCTGAGAATATATTCTGGAGCCTGTTGAGTATCAGTGAATGGAAATCGCCGCTTTCACATTGTAGCACAGGCATGTCTGACTCCATTTGATTGCCTCTGTTTGCTGTTGCTAGGCTCTCCAAAGCTCCTTAAGACAGGACTGTTTTCATGTTGCCTTGGAACCAAGAGATTACCTCCTGGTTTAGGCTGCTATTTTGGGCTACCCTGGTTGTACCCATCCTGAATTTCAAACAAAAGGGAAGAGAAAGAATGCGAACTTACAATAATGGCTTGTGTTTATTTTGAAGGCTGGATTTCCCAGAACTCCCCTTCACTTCCTGTCAGATGGTCCAGATGGGGCACCCCCTAATTAGGGTTTTTGATTGGTGTAGTTTTGTCACTTTTTAGTTTCTTCCTCCACATGCTGCACCTCCCTCTGACAGTGCAATATATCCCCATAAAAGCGGAGAGGAGTAGACACAGGGCGGTGGGCCATTTATTTAAGAGGAAAGTGTGCCAAAAGAACTTAACCAGAATACTTTCCATATAAGAATAGTGTACCTGTTTAGCAGTGTTCATAGACAATACTTATAAAATAGGGCAGAAATGATTGATCTGCATTCAGTTTGAGTATTTATTGTGATCATATTACTAAACACATCCAGTTGTTAGAAAGTTTTATTATATTACTTAATTATATAATGTTTTATGATCTGTGTTAACACAATTCCAGATCACATAATATAGACAATCCTGGACAAATCCTTCACATATACTTCACTAGGCTCCGAACATAGGGGCAATTTCTACAGGACAGTTAAATATTACAATCTGATGATCAACTGTTGAGTAATCTATGTTCTAAGTGATTATTTCACATCACTGTCTTGAAATGGTGGTTTCATGACAAGATGTTGGGAAAGTGATCAGGAATCTCACAGTGTACTGCTGAGAGAGTTTCTCTCCTCCCTGCTGAGGATGCCTGCGAGCCACAACATTCGTATTAGCTTTCTCATTTCCTCTTGCTGCATAGACCCATAGTAAATTATTTTATAGCAATATGATCTCATACTTTAAAAAAAGAACTAAGCAGAACTATTTCCAAACTTGCTGAGACGATTATGGGATGTCACGTGTGTAGAGTTAGCAACGTCTCATCTCAATCTGATCGCATCTTTACAGTAGGTGCCCACATTTTGCTGAACTCCAAGGACAATGTAATTGTTTTAAACCAGTATGCGCAATGAACATTTTCTAGCTAGTTTGTAAGGAAAATCACCATGCTGTTTGGCTCTACATGCTGCCATATGTAGCATGTCCATGTACTGTGCATAAAATCAGGACTTTTACCGTAGTCTTCATAGTGGGTATGACCTCTCGATCCAACTCATCTGTTTCTGGCTAAACAAATCCGATGGTGGTCTAATCTTCATAAAATCCATGTCAAATACCGATTAAGCCAGACACAGACGTGTGATTCGGTGATGAAATATCTAAAAGTAAAATGTCAGCCTTACAGCCTGTAGCTTCTCAGTTGATTTCTAACCAGGTACCAGAGCATAAACAACTATTTTGTACATTTAGACAATAGGTGCCTGCTGTCCCATTCAGGGTGTGTCCCCACTTCACACCAGTTGCTCAGGGATGTACTTAGGATTCAGCATAACCCTCAAGATGAATGAAAGAATAACATACTGTCATGGTGGCATATTTATTTATTGTAGCCATTTGCTTTTTATTCCTGAAGTTTATACATGATATATGATATATACATATATATATATACACACACACACATAAAACTTTCTAACTTTATTATTCTTAAAAGATTATTAGAACTAGCTGTCATGCTTATGCCAGCCAATTAGGTTGACAAGTAGATTATAATAATTAATTACTATCCTAACTATGTGAAGTATATTATTAATAGACCTAGCAGTTCCCCAGCTTAATCGTGTCATTAAAGAGTAATAAATTCAGGGACTACTTGGCTGCACACATCCCTGGACCCCATTTTGAGAAGCCCAGGTTCTTAGGGAAATAAAGAAGGCTTCTTTAACACCATCCACCCATTGGGGGCGCTATCTCACTGGCTATACTGCGCCTTATACTGCTATAACGCATTATCGGTCCGTTACTGTTACAGGCGGCTATCACTGAAGATAACCAGTCGATTTTGCGGTTCTCTCTGGTAAATTTTTTTAATGCTTTTGTAATGCTTTTTAATCTTCTTGTCCATGTTTATCCGTCTTTATTATCTATATAAGTGCAAGTTAGTTGTTGTATCGTTTTAATAACCCTGGCAAAGATCCAGCTCATTTTGACTTAAGTGGAAATGCGCTCGTTACTCATCCTCAGTAATAATAATAATAATAATAATAATAATAATAATAATAATAATAATAATAATTCATTCTGCAATATCGCCTTAGGATAAAATAGTTCTTCTGCGTTTTAAATGATCTAACAATTGAGTGAAAACAGCGATCACCAAACGAAATGAATACTTGTGAAGCAGATAATTAAAAATCTAATCATTTTATTCAGTGAAACTGTACATATACAAATGTCCTCTTACCAATTTTCTGTTTTTAAAAAAATCAAGTAAAAAAACAACAAGATTATCTTCATAAATACATATATTCTTTACGAAAGGGTGATTATTTACAAGTTACGCAGTTTAAAAGGAGCTTGCATAATTTCCCAGCTGGACACATGCATGTAGCCCTCCAACCCCAAAACCTAACGCGCTTTTGTGCCACATGAACGATGCATGATTGTCAGCGGGTGGCTCTGAAAGTCATACAAGTCCATAGAAGACGAGAGAGGATACATCTGTAAAGCAAAACAAGGTCAATATTCGTGGGTAAAAAAATGATCACGATTCCACAGTAATGAGCGCTACATGTACTATGCCGATTACAGCGCGTGAAATGTAGGCCTTAAAATGTGCAGAGATCACATGTGTAAATTACACTGTTACATATAGGCAAAGTCAAAATAAGCTCTTTCTTTCACATGAAGAAAAGCAATGCGAGCGAGCCATAGGTTTGGGGAAACATGCTGGCACATTTTTTTGAGTGTCCACAGAATTTCATTTCTCAAAAGACAAAGCGTAATTGCTGTAAGCATGTGTATGTTTAGCTTTATTATAACCGCACAACGCTTCAGCTTTGTGTTTGGGCTCGTTTAAAATAAAAAAGTGTCGTCCAGCCTCGGCAAACCAATTTCCTTAAAATTTCAGTCTTGTGTTGCACTCTCAGGGTCGTGTCCCGTTTTCATACGGTCGTCTCGCCCTGGTTACTGTTACTGAGTCTTTTGTAAAACCTGCGCCACGACTGCAGCGTTTTGCCGGACCAGATCCAGAAGCCGGACGTGATACCCACGATCATGGTCATCAGGTACTTGATCATGAACACGGTGAAGTCGGGCGACATGGGCGCGAAGTTGCCGGCCGGGCAGGGCACAGCGAAGCGCTTGCATGTCTGCATATGCCACGTTTTCTCCCAGTGCTCGCGGAAAGCCTGCTCATAGAAGTAGCAGGCGATCACGATGGTAGCGGGCACAGTGTAGAGCACGCTGAACACCCCAATGCGCACCATCAGCTTCTCCAGCTTCTCGGTCTTCGTGCCGTCGTGCTTCATGATGGTGCGGATGCGGAAGAGCGACACGAAGCCTGCCAGAAGGAACGACGTGCCGATGAAGAGGTAAACGAAGAGCGGCGCCAGCACGAAGCCCCGCAGAGACGCTACGCTGTATATGCCCACGTAGCACACGCCCGTCAGCAGGTCTCCGTCCACCTGACCCATGGCGAGGATAGTGATGGTCTTGACCGCAGGAACGGCCCAGGCTGCCAGATGGAAGTATTGTGAGTTGGCCTCTATGGCTTCGTGGCCCCACTTCATGCCGGCTGAAAGGAACCACGTGAGAGACAGGATGACCCACCAGATGGAGCTCGCCATGCCGAAGAAGTAGAGGATCATGAAGAGGATGGTGCATCCTTCCTTTTTTGTACCTTGCGCCACCGTCTTGTAACCGTCCCCTTCGAATTTGTCGATGCAGACCACCTTGTCCTCAAGGAAGAAGCCCGCCGCGTAGGCCACGGCCACCATGAAATAGCAGCCGGACAGAAAGATGATGGGCCTCTCCGGATAGCGGAATCGCCGCATGTCCACCAAATAGGTGAGCACAGTGAAGAGGGTGCTAACGCAGCACAGAATGGACCAGATGCCCACCCAGAGGCGTCCGAACTTCACCTCTTCTTCACGGAAATACATCAGGCCGTTGGGCTTGGCAGGCTCACACGGCGCGCCGCAGTCCTTCTCGCCCATGAAGTAGTAGTTGAGGTATGGGGGCACTTTGAGCTGCAGTGGGCATGTGAACTGCTGAGGGTTTCTACCTGTATTGGGCGGCAGTGTGATCAGGTCGGGCACGTAGGGTGTCGGGTCGGACGTCGGACTTCCGGCTTCTGACGTGTTCTGGCCCACGCAGATCTCGCCCGCACCGTGTACTGGGAAGTTCTCGCAGCGCAGGCGCTCGGGCCACTGGAAGCCAAACTTGTTCATGAGCGCCTCACAGCCCTGCCTGGCCCTCTCACACAGAGAGCGGCACGGCGGGATGGCCTGCTCCAGCACCGTGCACACGGGCGCGTACATGGAGCACAGGAAGAACTTGAGGTCTGCCGAGCACTGAACTTTTACCAGCGGGTAGAACTGGTGCACCTCGAGTCCGGCGTCCTCCTGGTTGGTGTGACCCAGAAGGTTGGGCATGATGGTCTGGTTGTACGCGATGTCCGTGCACAGAGGAATAGAAATGGGCTGGCAGAATCCGTGCTCCGGGATCGAGATGCCCTTCTCACCATGATACTGACCGCTGCTGGGGGTGAAGCACAAAAGGCACAAAGTCACCAGGGAAAAGCCCACTCGTTCCGCACGCCGCGGCATTTTCACCGTCGTTATTGGACAATCTGAAGAAAAGCTGTAGACAATGCGTTGTTTATTGTAAGTGTGGTCAAAAAAAACTCTGAAAAGTAGGCTTGTTTAGTCCACCGCCGAATTTCACCCAATTATACAGGGGGAAATCCTTTCCAGCTGTTGCTTTTAGCTCGCGTCTGGTTTTTCTTCAACACCAAATCACTCCGAGTATCCAGGCGGGCATGTTAGCACCAACGACACGAACAAGTTCACAAAAATCCTTTCAGAACCCAAACAAAAAAAGGGCAGTTTAATTGTGGACTGTGCGCGTTTTTGTCCTTTAAAAGTTACCGAAAAACTTTCGCGATCACCAAGTTGCTCCGAAGTCCATTATAAACTCAATTTGTGAGATCGTATCAGAACAATCCCCTAGATGTTAACTTTCCATGGCTTCCTTGGTGTCCTTGAATGCGCATCTCACGCACGGAGGATGCTCTGATCTGTGCGTTTAAGCGTATAGCTTTTTGTCTGTAATATAGCGTCTGTGCGTCGTCCGTCTCGGAGCAGTTGTAAATGCGCGTCTCTCTCTGCACGGTTTGAGCGCGGGCACGCAGCGCACACTGTAATGTGTGTCTTCTGTTTCCAGGCGCCCCTCATTCAGACTTGCTGCTTGTCACGACGGGGCGCCTTGAAACCGAGGCTTCTCGGACCAATCACAGATTTTGTTTTCCTTCGCCTCTTGCCCCTGATTGGTCGAAGAAAGTAATTGCAGAGGTGCACTAGAAACTTTCCCCCGTCTTGTTTTTGCTAATGTAAAAAATGTTGGTTATATTCTTCATATCACTCGTCTGTAACGCCTTTGATAAGAAACAAATACTCTTGATTTTATTATCACGGCACGGAATGCAACTTTTATCTCATGCCTTTGTTATTTTGTTATCTTCTGAAACAGAAACTGGTCATCAAATGGTTAATCACCTTTAAACGAGATTATGATGGCCTAATTAAATTATGCCTAGATAAGATATTGGTAACAATTACATTTTCAATAAAAAAGCATTTTATGAGGTAATGTTAAAATGATTAATAGGCTACAGAGGATTTGAATATTGTATGGTCAGTTTATCTTTTTTTATATATAATTTTATTGCATTTTAAACATATTGAATATTTGTCATGGTAGCATACACCTCTTAATGATCCTGCCCTTTACTGTTCTCTTAATTCACTTCAATTCATTAAACCTAATGTTAATTAAAAGTGAGAGAGATTACCTCAAACAGTTCATTTGTAAATGTAAAGGTGGTAGTTTCAGCATTACAGTACAAAGACACACCCATTCACACACCACAAGTTCTATCACTTTTGGCACTTTGTGTGGGTTTTGTTAACTAGTAAATGGTTGGCTCTTTTCATTTGAATAAGTTTCATATCAATTCAAATTGGTAGCACGAAACCACAACACGCAGACAGGTCTTTAACACCGGAAAGCTTTTAGGGATGAAATGAAAACGAGTATCAGTAAAAGTTCCCCTTTTTTTAATTCAGAATAAAAATTTTTAAGAAAACTTCTTGAGCACAAATGTCACTGATCTCCAACAAAACATCTGTCCTGCCATAACTCAGAAAATGTTCACAGCTCAACCTGATTATCAATGGATACCAGATGGCCTAAGTTATTGGCTTGTTATTTAATAAGTTATTCTTGATCATGAATAAAAAATTCCCTGCTCTCCGCTGGAGCAAGTTTTAAAAATAGATCTGAGCTAGAGAGCAGAGTGTGAGGTTCCTCAGTATGTAAATGTGAGGGCTGAGGGAGATAAGCAGCTCCATGGACTTCAACATCAATCACGGAGAAGCCAAAGCTGCTGCCTCGCCTCACAACCGAGCCGCTTGCCATTCTCATTCCCATTCTCTCACCGTATTATTTCTGCCCGGGGTCTGATGCTTGTCTTACTCCTTGTCATTACAGAAGAGTACATTTCAGACACAATGCATAATATTTTATATTCCAAGCATATTGTTTAGGAATATTTTTGCTAATCATTTTCTCAATTTGTATCAGAATGATTTTATAGTCAAAACCCGCCCACTTTTCTTTTCTCATACCACATATACTAATACGTCTGTTTCTGTGCATGCTTATGAATTCTTTCCAAATAATGGTCTATATCACAAATAGATAGTGTATTTGCACGGGCTGATGCATACTGCTATAGACCTGCTATAGATCTGTTTAAATCCACTTACAGAGTCAGTAAACCAACTAATGAAGCAAATGTGTGCCAGCTGAATTTTATCAGATTCACAGTGCCGCAGTTGATTAAGGCAGTTGGGGCAGTGAAGGCGAGTTGTATTTGAGCTCATTAATGTTATGTACTCTCCCACTGGACCTTATTAGCTTTCACACTTCACTCCACCTCATATCTTCACCATTCCTTTACTGAAAGGAGAGAGAGAAACAAAGAAGGAGCAAAATGGAATGGGAATGTGTGTGGTAGAATCAAACCAATATCGTATGTTTGGTAGAGAAAAACACCTCCGGCCATGGAGTAATACAGGACCTCTAGTTTATTCATTTATTTTCCGTACCTATAAATCATTTACTTGGTGTGATGGGCTTCTGGCATAATTACACTTGGCTGTTAATCACCTGAAGAAATTGAGCAGAGTTGAAAATTGGCATGTGCAGTGTCAATATCTGACTTGGAGTCAAAAATCCATAGTGCCAGTTAGGACTGTGTGTACTACTGCTTTCACTAATAAAATGATGGATTAGTTCTAAAATGGCCATGAAAAGACACAGCCACCCTATATCTTGGCCAACAGGGCAGTTGGAGATGACTTTATAGGGCAACATGTTATTACATATTTATGATAGTTCTAGTTTTGAATATTTCATTCATCATCGCATATCTGTAGTAGCTCAAGGAAAACGTGCAACGAAGGCTTAAACGTTAGGCCCGGGGCTCAAAAGTCTAGCAATGTGAAATCGTTCCTCTCAATTGGTTTAGGGCCCGTGTGCTAATTAAACTCCTGCTTTTTCACTGATATTCAATGATGTCTTCTTTATATAAGGTCACTTGTTGTTGTGTGGCAAGCCCTTTCTGATTTCCCCAGAGTGCAACATGGACAAGCCTACCAGTAATCACAGGACCCCTGGGATATCCAACTAGCCAAGTACTACCCAGTGAAATAAAAATGAGCATGAGGTTAAATAGAAATGTACTTATTTCTGATAGCATTTCCGTGGTGATCCAGCCAGAGAAACAGCTAAGAATGTTTAAGCATTAAATGGCCCAAATAGCTTCAGGGAATTTTGTGGAATAATCCTTCCCTTTGGCAGGATGTTTAAGATTAAAGAGGATGTACAGAGTTTACTTTGCAGCTTTTGCATGCATTTTATTTTCGAGGCCTTTTTGCAAATTCACTGATGTCTGATCCATCAAAGTCTCCATCAAAACCCATGTCATAGCCATGTCTCCCCTCGGGTGATTTCCTCATTTAGGACATGAGGAAATCTCATTATACCATTTAGCATTCACTTTCCCCATAATGTTTTTATCATACACATTCCTCACATACAGATCCTTGTCTCTTTGTGTGTCGGACATGTTTGATGTAGAGGCTGTCAGGACGGCTTTTACTAGGGAATGGAGATAAGACGCAGTAATTGCTCTGGAGCTGTAGTCAGCGGATGATTATTTTCTTTCAGGACTCTTTTTATTTGTTCTGACTTTTCTCGTCACTTTCTTGTTGAATCACACTTTCATTCAATTAAAATTGCGGCAGCAGACTCTTTGTAGATTTCAAAGGTTCTCTTTCTTTGTCCTCTTCTTTCACCCACCTTTTTCCAGTAGCAGGTCTGTAAATTTGTGGGTGAAAGCCTGTTTTGCTTTGGTCAAGCCCTTGGTTTGCCTTAATCTGGCAAATGGGCAGGTATGCAGGAGACTGTGGGGCATAACTCAACACAGAATACACAAACAAGCCAAACGAGAATGTTTAAGTGCAGCCTGCGAGTGCTCCGTGTCACATCATCCTGGGCCAAGTGTATATCACTGTGGTCAATTAGAAGCTATGCTGGTGTGTGTAGCTTTAGCTTGGCTGCTCTCTGAGGCTTTAGCTACATTTCCCCTGAGGTGAAGACATGCCTGCTATTCCTCTCTTACCTGACATCGAACAGGATGGGTGGTGCCAGAATATTGACCCTGCTTTCAACATATCTGAGTTGGCAAGAAAATGCTGGCTCTTATCTGTTCTCAGGAGTGCAGGTGTGAAGATTCTTGTGACAGATTGATGAAGATAGGAAACTTATCTGTGAGTATGAGTGTGTGTGTGTGTGTGTGTGTGTGTGTGTGAGAGAGAGTGAGTGAGAGTTTATTGTTTTGTCTGTTTGTCTTGACTTCATAGCACATGATAAGAGAGCACCATGATTCTGTCTTCTGTATAACGTCTGTAAATACTGTACAGGAGTCTGTCTGTATAGCTCCTTTTGTCTATACAGCAGTATATCCTGTTTGCACAGGATATCCAGGTCCAAATCATTTTTGTATATGCCTCTATCCATATAGGGTTTTGTATATATCCATATAAAATAGGATTTTTCAGGCAATTCCTGTGTACATAACCATTTCTATTTATACCCTGATCTATACATCCCTGTATGCAGTTGTGTGAACAGTATAAGTTACTGCAGAATGGAAGGAAGCCACTAGGAGGAATGAGCGAGAGAGAGAAAGAGAGAGAGAGAGAGAGAGAGAGAGAGAGAGAGGAAATGCAGGTTCCTCAGGACTCTGTGGCAGTGCTCATGGACAGCTTTCAGGTGACACATTACTGGGAATCCTAAATTACATTCATTGTTGGTAAAGGGCAACAGGTTAACATGAGATCACGAAGAATGACCCTTCACAAGTTCCTAACCATTACTGTGTTTTGTGCGTTCTGTGTTTTCTGCATTTAAGACAAAAGGAAATTGTGAAGTCAGTAGCACAAATTTCCATATTTGACCTACAATCGACTTTTTGGCCCGAAAGTAACACCTCGATAATGGTTAATGAATGAGTGATTAGATCATCCAAAGCAAACTGATCTAATTGCATTTTAAATGAAATAATCTATGGATTATATTACACTTTACAATCCAAGTAAAGTGTTGTAAATGATTTGCATTGCTTTTAGATTATCTTCTGTTTTACTGGAATGTACAGAGAAGTGAAATCAGGACTTGGATTCATAAATATTTTCCTTAGAGATGATAATGCTTCCATGCTCATTTTCTATCTTTTAGTTTGTTATATACTGGAAATTCATTCAATCAGCCGCTTTTTCATTTTTAAAATAATTTTTAAAATGTCCTAGTTTCTGTTTCAAATGCGTCATTTGGAAGTTTGAAAATGTTTTGAATGTATTGAAAGCTGTAAGGATTAATTTGATTAATACATTTTACAACTGAAAAGACATTTCACTTTTTAAACATTTCGTTTGCACACCTTTGTTTATCTTCCTATATCAACATCATCTCATGCCCTTATGACCCAGTTTGTGTGTGTGTGTGTGTGTGTCTGTGTGTGTGTGTGTGTGTGTGTGTGTGTGTGTGTGTGTGTGACGGGAGCACAGAGCCAGATCTGTTATTAATTAGAGTAATAAAATTCTCCAAACTGGTGAATTATTTCTTCCTCGTGCCTGGAGCATGTGTGCGTGTGGGGCTGGGAAATGCAACAGGAACTATGTTCAGAATGAAACAGTATCAGTGTAAACACTTCCACTACACCCTCTACTATTGTGTAGGCTGTATATAGTGTCATGTTTAGTCCTTGTTATAATTCAGTTTTGTCATTTTAATTTTTAGTTTTCTCTGCTGATGTGTTTTTGCCTGCACATAGAGCTTCAGTTCTGCTTTCAGTTCATCTAAGAGCTTCCACTGAACAGAAGACGTTCCTGCAACATTTGTTAAACTTGAGTGGCCAGCTGTCGGAGACCATGCATCATTTTGATAATCCTGTAATTCAACCAAGGCCCTTTCAACAGTGGAAGAAGCCCTCATAATGTAAACACACTATACGTTAACTTAAACACAGCCGTCTGCAAGCTTGCTTTTTAGGTGAAATAGTTTAGAGAAACATAGGATCATCAAAGTCCAGATTTAAAGTAACTGTGCACATGCCTTCCCCTTCACCCACCCACACACACACACACACACACCCATGCTGCATTAACTAGTCTGGATTTAATTGAAACAGCTTTCTGTAATGCAGGAAAATTAACTTATTATGAGGTGTCAGAAATGAAAAATGTTTATAATTAGTCAAAATGTTTCATTTCCATGAGAGTTTTTCTTTGCTTTATGATTAAACATTATGGCTCAGCTTGCTCTAACGTCCTCAATATTTCTGCTGACTAAACAAGCGAAAGAGGGCATGAATGAATAAGGTGGCTGTTTCGACCAGGCCTGCTTTCTCCTGATGGCTGCTGTGAAGGTGGCAGCGATGAAGTGCACTCGAGCCGGGCAGGAATGTTGGGCAGATTGCCGTCCTCCTGGCCAGCTGGCTCCAATCCGTCAGCGCTTTACAGAGCTGCTACAGTACAGACCAGCGGTACATTACCTACACCAACCTGGAAAAAAAAAACATGGCGTCCAGAGAAGGGGGAGGGTCGACAAGCGATGAAAGAATGATTTATGCAGCACAAATATGCTGTATGTATGCTCCGCTGGCAAACGAGCAGGAAGGCTGTTCTGGCTGTGCAGCCTGGTGCTGGGGTGCCGGTGCAGAGGGCAAGAGGCAGGGGATGTTTAACAGGCTTGTGTAAACTAACAGGGGTGGGGCCAGCCATCTTGTGTTTATCACTGGAGAGAACAACACAGGGTCATGGGCCCCCTCTGGGAGCTCTGCACTGTTTGAAAGTGACATTCTGATGTAAGATTAATAAACACAGTGACCCTTCAGACTGCAGGAAGACATACACATATGCTACATTAGGAGGAGAAAACCTTCTGTTTACTGTCTGAGTGTGTCTGTGTGTGTGTGGGCACGTACACTCAAACATTGCTACACACTTTGTGTTAACCTTTGCTGGTGTTGTGGAATCTTTTCAATGTGAATGTTGCTCTTCGTGCCAGTGGTGTTGTGATCTGATCTCTTGCAGCCATGATGGCTCTTTTACATCAAGTTGCCAGTGCCGGTTCATGAGCTGACCCCTAATCCCAAATCACTCTGAGCTTTTTTCACCACAAAATGAGCAAATTCCCAAATTCCCTTTTCACCCACTCAGTCTTGTCTTGGAATTGAAAGCAATTCTACTCGAGCTTGAATCGGTGTCAGATTACAGCGGCATGCGTTGGACTCCAGGGAGACCTCAAGACTGTTCTTTTTCCCACCACAGTGACAATGATACATTTTTCCATGTTTCATGCCCTCAAAATAATGGTAAACATTAATTATAAAAAAAAATGTTGTTTTAAATAGAATTCACACTGTACAGAGTGGTGCTATGTATTTGATTTATAATGTTGGCGATGTAGGCAAAAACTGACTTTTGGTCTCGACGTCGGCCTCACCTCCTCCAAAGACTCAGACACGACTCTGTCTTGACCTCCCCAAAATCAGAATGTCTTGGTCTTGACTTTGACTCAATATAGGTGGTCTCATCCCCATCACTATCCAACATTACTGGAAAAACCGGTGATATCTGAGGTTTTGGGACGGCATCGGTTCATCATGTTGGCAATAACCCAAGTGGGTCATGTTATTTTCATTGCTGAATTAAATATGCAAAGGCAACAATGGAAATGTTACTGGAAATTGCAATGTACTAAATAGAAAATAGAAACCCTGCTAAAGCTAAACAAACGTCCAGTGAGAAGATATATACTTGTAATTGTACTGATATAGTCTTATACTAATATACTAATAACTAATATAGTCGCACAAGCCAGATCTCTAATAATCACTTGAGAATCTGGAACGTTTCCTGAATAAATGAATAAATGCAACCTCATTCATAGACACATAGCAAATGACCAACCACAGACATTCTGGTAGCATGCTGGCAAACAGACCCACCTCTTTCGAGAGCACTTGAATGAGCACTAACTCATAGCTGTTACCACACTTATAGCAGTTACTGTATTTCCTATGTCTTGTCTT
>JAOUQY010000049.1:18714803-18731221 GCA_028566355.1 Doras micropoeus
AAAAGAGCAGAGCTTGTGTGTGTGTGTGTGTGTGGGGGGGGGGGGGGTTACGTACTTGAAAGAGGGAATAGAAGCAAAGCGTGAAAGAGACAGTGAAGCCTATGGCCAAGAGACTGATGGACAGAGAGAGAGAGAAGAGAGAGAGAGAGAAAGAGTGAGAGATAAAGGGGTTTGAAGACATCTCACTGGAGTTTGGATCTGACTGACAAAAATCTGGTATCATTCCTCAAATTATCGGTGCACCTCTTATGTTTTCAAGTCTTCAGCGCTCCCTGTGCTCCTCTCAGTGCTTCCTGCTACCATCTTTGACCCTGCCAGAACTAATGGCGTGTGATTTACACCCCAGCTCCATTTAACAAGAATGAAACCAATGTCAGACTGAGCTATGTCCTGTAAATTCTCTTTTTGTCCCCTCTTTTTCCCCTGTTTCTTCCTTTTAATTTTCCTCCCACACATTCTTTTACGACCCCCACACTGTCCCTCCTTTTCTCCCTCCCTCCATTCCTCCTTCTCTTTCCCACTCTCTCTCTCTCTCTCTCTCTCTCTGTCTCTCTCTCTCTCTCTCTCTCTCTCTCTCTTCCATACAGCATTCCTATACCCCACAAAAGGCTAAGTGTATGTATGGAGGCCCTCTTCCCCCTGGCCACATGACTGCTTGATACCGAAAATAGGGCCCAGATCACGGGGCCGCCTTGTCTCTCCCGATCCTGCTCTAAATCCCGCTCCTCCTGTCGACACTGGGAAATTTGACCATATTTACTCTAAAATAAATCATACCCAGTCAAAGTGTCAGCTTTGTACTTTATGGGTACGTTTGCTGAAATAAGTGTGGACCATATTAAATCTATATTTGTCGTCCGGACTGATTTAACGAGCCCTGGTTCGTGCGAGTGTGTGAGAGAGAATTTAAGGTCCTTGTTGGAGTCGTGTTCTTGGCACACATTGAGAGAGGGTTACTACAGTCTGTGGAGACATTAGCATCAGACCACATGGTACCACATTGAAAAGAAGTGTGAGTGCATTCAAACTGCCCCTTCACCAACCTACTGCGTGCACACGTGCACGCACACACAAACACACACACTGAAGTATGTCCGCAGATTAACCTGCAGATAGATCCAACTCCAGACTGTGTAAATGTGCTTTTAATTAATGAGATATGAGTCATTAATAGCAGTTTTTTTTTTCATGCCTTCTAGGCAAGACTTATAGCTTGGCCAATCTATAAATAATACAACAAAGAGAATGAACGTTGCACATGTACTTGACGCATGCCTTGAGTATTGATTGTGTATCTTCTTTGTTGTTTTTTTTTGTTTTGGAGGATTGAGTGGAGAGGGGGTTGCTCCACATGTGGGACATGCTTCCCTTAGATTTATTACATGTAGACAAATGGTGTTTGTTTTTGCAAGGTCTGTTCCTGTGGCCCTGCTCCAGACTCAGTGAAACACCTCAGAGACAGTGGCTTTATGTAGTCTCGTATAGAAACAAGTCTGTTGATCCATCTGGTAGCAAGCCGGATTAGGACATCCAGAACTCAGGATTCACTCAGACATGAACATATACTGTAAAGATGTCTATTGAGAACTAGATCGTGTATTAAAATAATACAAATATTGAGATGAATGCTGTTCCTAATATACTAAACGTTTCATCGAGCTAAAGAATTGCTACACGGAGAAAGAATCTAACTTTTCTTATTCGAGTCTGTAAAGAAATAGAGAAGAAGAAAAAAATACACCTTCCTGGTGTAGCCTTATCACGACAGAACGTTAGATCCCACATGTCGCTTCAAAAGGTGTGGAATTTGGGTGTGTGTGTTTCTTTTCCAGTGCCGTGATCTCTCGGGTGCCTCAAACAGCTGCATAAACAGCACTAAATCCTGGGCAGCCTCTCAGCCCGGCTGGGGGTCACTGTAAGGTCTGTCTCTTCTTTCTTTTTCCCTTCCTCCAAAAAATGTCTCTACTAGTTCTCAGCTTGCTGTACTTCTTGCTCACTCTTTCTTTGTTTTTTCCTCCGAATATCTATAGGCTTTACACTGCAAAATAAAGAATGATCATGAGAAGAACCTGAACTGAATTTCAGTAGTTGTGTTAAATTTGCAAGGATGAGAACACGTGGATAAGAGAGACAAATCTGCGAGCTGCTTGTCAGGCAGGTAATTTTGCAATATCTTTAACAATATTAGTTTCTGCATTGAAACTGGAGGCATGGGTGGCTCCTGGTACAGCGTGAGCTAAAATCCTGAACCGTGACTCAACAATTCAGTGCAAAAATAAATTCACGGGAACTCTCCATCAACGCATTCCTGTTAAGAGCTTCAAAATAGCTGTTTTGCCCCCATTCTCATTCATGCTTTTTTTGACAAAACAAATAAACTTCTGAGTGATGTGAGTCTATTGTACATGTTTACGTTCTAATCTGGAGCTGTCTCTAGTGATGGATCTGTTGTTTAGCAGCCCCAGGCAGTTTCCTTTCCACAGAGAAGCCAGAGAAGGTTCTGCTCTTGAAGGGCTATTTCAATCCGGTCCTGCCTGTATGCAGGTTTGAGCTTTGGGAGGGGGCTCTCAGGGCCTTACTGCAGTACATGGTGAGGGTGGAATGAGTGTTATTGCAGGAATGCAGAGCAGCCCACCACATCATGTGAGCCACACAGACCAGGGGAAACCCCTTCCAAACTCTTACAAGGCGTCTTCAAATGCTAACAAAGTGTTCATTTTGGGCTATCTGGTGACTGATCAGGGAGCCTCTGTAGAATGTTTTAGAATTAGGACTAGGACTGGGATGCTGATCTTCAGCGAGAGTAAAAGGTTCATTTATTCCCACAGTTTGTAAAGAACTGGCTACCATGGCATGCTGGAGCAAGGTGTCTGATCGCAGTTTATCTGATGGCACCGATCAGATTATGCAGTGTTTGTTGAGAACAGCACCACTTTGCTTGCTGTTCTTACTCGTGTGTCCTCTTGGCTCTCAGCATAGCCTGCAGTGTTTGCGTTTTACAGATCAGCATGCTCACCTATCTGACAGATCAGCAGGGAATAGCGGTGAACTGCAGCAGTGCTGGCAGGGATTTTTTTAAACCATTGGTGTCTACAAGAGAAAAAACACATCAGTGTTTGCATTGCTCTAGAGCCCTCCTTAAGGTACCCTGCTGGATCAACATAGAAACAAGACCCCTGGCTCGGAGCTCTTGACCCCACTCTGGCTCCTGCCTGGCTGAATCTGAGGCTGCCCACTGGAGTTTTAGCTGTCAGCAAGATACTATCTAACAGGCTGCTTTTTGAAAGAAGGGCTTGAAACAGCTCTGAGACATTCAGGAAATGTGCACTGAACTCCATGGGACATGGCAGCCATGACGGGAATGCTTAATTGTTGCTGAGTGATTTTTTTTTCTCTTGCAGCTGAACAAAGTTCAGCCATTGCAGCCAATTTCCTGTCAGAATTTGTTTTCTTTTTGTTATTTCACACCACTGTCCTCTCACAGCACCATCTCACTTTTCTCTTTCTCTCTATAACTTTCCCACTCCTTCACCCTATCTTTCTCACACTCCTATATGTATTTACTAACACTCCACACCATTTGGCCATTTTGTCTCCCTTTTTAGTGGCCTATCAAATCAACACCTTGATTCCTGAGCTTTTGACTTTAACCTAGCTTTTGTGCAAAATCCTCAACCATTCCTTCACAAAGCCATTGATTTTCAGCTAAGTATCCCATATCAAAGCTGCGACAGGCTTATGTTCTGTATCATGTGTTTCATGGTAAAAAAAAAAAATTAAACCCCAAACTGTTGGCTGTCGCAGCAAAACAAGAAGCAGCAGGAAATTTGGAGAAATAAAGCAGGAATCTCTTAATCTCTTGTCCAAGTAAGGGGGGATTAAAATGCCCCCCAGGGCCTCACAGCGGGGCCTCCCTCATCACCCCCCTAAAACCTGGCTCAATGGCACGCCAGGCTGAACACGACCCCGCTGGCCTCTGCTGGCCCAGCCTCGCTCTTTGGAGCAGGTCCTGAGCCCTGTCAGTTCACCCTATTGTGACTCGAATTAACCCCCTCTGCATCTCAAAGACCCTCCTTTTCCTCTACTGCATTCTGCCCCCATTCCTAGTTTCTCCAGCTCCCTCAACCCCCTGATTAGCCTCACACACCCCCATCTTCTTCACCCTAAATGTGTCCTAACCACTGTTGCTTAACACCAGCTGCTGTTTAGTCACCAGCTATATTCGCTACACATTAAACATTCCTCAGCAGGAATGTTTAGCCAAAGCTCCTCACAGCTTCAGGGTCCTGAGCTCGGATTACTGTGCTGAGGTTGGCATGTTCTTCTCATTTTGATTAAGGTTTGTTCCAAGTTTCCTGTTTTATCCCAACTCCCAAATAAATAACAGTAAGTGGATTTCCAGCTCAAAATTGCTCTTAGTTGTGAATGACTGGCATCTCATCCAAGTTATATTATCGCCTTGCCTTGGGATAGACTCTGGATCCACCGCAACTCTGTCCAGGATAAAGCAGCTTCTGAAGATGAATGAATGAATCAACATTCTTCCATTCTGAGGAGTGGCATGTTATAATACACATACCACAATACTTGAATAGTAGCATGTATGATTTGCCATGTTTGAGTGGTTTAGGCCCTTTCTGCTAAGTCTTTAAACAAGCTTTAAAAAGCATTTTCAAATCCCTTATGGCATATTGTAATTTGTATGACATACTGTAATTGAAATGACATTAAACATGAACATAGAACACTACCTTGAGACAAATTTCAGTGTTGTTAAACACTGGGAAATGTATTAGTCCGTGCAAGAAATTAAATTTAACTCTTGCCCATCCCTCAGTATTCTGTCAGATTATTTAGTACTCACATCCATTAGATTCAGACATAACAGCGTGTTCGGTGAGAAAGCGGAGAGAGCATAGACTTTGAGAACATGGATTGTGAAATATCTCTGTTTGATGAATTTCCTTAGAAAATGTCTTCCTTTGTAACTAGGAGTGGGAATAAAGTAAATATAATCAGCCTACCATGGTGAAAGACTGCAGCTGGAAAGGCACCTCGGCATTAATATTCCTACTTTTGGTCCAGCAATCACTAATTTCAGGGTCTCAGTTATTTCCAATATGCAATAAATCTGTTTTTTTTATCATAATGCCCAGAATCATGCATTGATGTCTGTCTCTGGATTGAATATAAGGTTCTTTAGTGTAACTGGTAGAGGTTTTATTTTATTTGTCAATTTACAGATTCTTAGCCGCAAATCAATGTTAACCTTTAAACCCAGGATGTCTCTTTCAAAAGAAAACTGTCATGGGAAAACATTTTGTTCATTAGACAAAGGAAAACATATGCAGACAGTTTGATATTTCATGTATTGGTGTTGCTTTTTGGGTTTCTGTTGCTTCTGCCTTTTTTATTAATACTATCTCCCAGTCACATGATATTACTCTGTCTCAGAGCATAACTAGTACACACCACTAATGGATTTCCTATATAAACCACCTTATACTCTTGCAACATTTTGGCTACAAATATAACTATGTATTATTACACTGAAATTCCCTGATAATTATGGAAAAAAAAAACTTTGGGCAGTGAGTTTGCCAAGACAGACATGATGTTCTCTCTCAACAGCAACATTACACTAATGATACAGCCCTGCAGCATTAAGATCTCTGCATGCTTCCTCAAAACATGTCTGAAGACTGGCTCCGTGCTCCAGCTGATAGCATCTTTGGGCCAATGCGATGGCTGAGAGTTTATAATTCCATATGAGGTTAAGAATGGGGCTCATATAGGGCTTTCTAAAGCACTGGGGCTCCAGCGTAGTGCTTTAAAAGACATTCCTAGGAAGCTTGTGCAAAGTCGTGTGTGTTGTGTAAGAGAGAGCAGGAGCACTTGATAGCCACTCGGGCAATGTTGTAATCCCTCAGCTTTAATACAGGATATATACTAGCAACCTAAGGTGTCTCGTTACTGTACGGTATATTACTTTAGTTGGAGTGGAATGCCGTTTATTTTGATAGGAATGCTTCAAAGACACATTTCAAAATGTAATGGAAAAACTATGACTGTATATCTATACTGTATGTGATATATTCATTGTAAGTGTATAATGTTTTGTAGTATTTACCATAAAATTTGTAGTATTTACCATTTGACATGGTAGTTACACAATATGTTTAGCATTCAAAGGCACAAAATATTTTAATTAAACAAAGTAAACACTCGTTATTTTATTAAGTATTGACCTCCACTTGGTAGAACCAACTTTGGCTGCAATTACAGCTTCACGTCTTCTGTTATATGTCTCTGTCAGCTTTTGACATCTGGATCCTGATATTTTGAACCATTGTTCTTGGCAGATTGCTCAACCTCTATCAGAGTGGATGGAGACCACTGGGGGAACAATTTTGCCATAGTGTCTCATTCAAATTGAGATCTGGGCTTTGACTGGGCCATTCTAATGCATTCAGGCTCCTGGTGTTGAACTGCTCCTATTGTAAGGTGAACCTCTGCCCTGGTCTCAATTCTCCTGCAGACTACACAGGGGAAAAAAGCTCCTCGAATTTACTTCATTCAAATGTATACATCGGGTCCATGGGACTGAATTGAGTCACATTAACACAGTTAGTTTTTGTGCATCCAACATGATTACCTCCAGGAAGGAGCTTATGTTTTAGGTGCACTTTGTTTCTTTGTTTATTGGTTGCTTTGTCTTTCAGCAGGATTATGGAAAAAACTACAGACCCAACTGTCATGAAACTTGGTGGAAGCGGAAGAACCTGTTAAATTTTGGAGCGGAGCCGAGTCGTGGCATGTAAAAAAGACTTGCCTCTTGGCCTTGGTCTGCGCTCTCCGAGTGCACTTTTAGTTTGATCGTGTATTTTCAAAGCCCTGAATAAATATTATACAGTGGCATTTCCTACTGTGATATTATACTGCACTTGTTTGGATTAAGTTCATATTGAGACTATTAAGACAGTCTTTCTTCCCATCAGCTCCAACATACTTGCAAGATTTCATAACATAACTGGATCATGTCAAAGCGATGTGATCGCAATTACTCGACCTAATTGAAGCAAGCAATCAGAATCTTGTTTAAATAAAATCCAGTATAAACAATTAAATCATGTTTTGATGAGAAACGTAAGATTTTTATGCCAACTGTATGTAATATGTTCCCTTAAATCTGACTGACAGCATATTCCTACAGCAGGTGCTGTTCTAGGACTGCCCTGTATTTGCTTCCTCCAACTTGTCCTCATCCCTGACCAGTTTCCCAGTCCCAGCTGATGAAAAGCGTGACCGCAATGTGATGCTACCACCAGCATGCTTCACTGTGCAAATGGTGTTTTCAGGGTGATGAGCAGTGTTGGGATTCTGTCAAACACAACTCCAAGTGTGCCAAGATCAGAAAGTTCAATTTGGATCTCATTTGACTAGAAAACCCTTTTTCCACATGATTGTTGAGTTTCCAACATGTATATTGGCAAACTTTTTTCTTTTTTTTTCTCATCACTCCGGCTCATTCGGAGTTACCCTTCATCTCTTTATTGCTTCTCTGAATAATACCCTACGTAGCTGGTCATTGACCAGTTGTTAAATGGCTGTTCCAAATTTGTACCATTGTAAAATGTATTCTCTGGTGTTCCATGGGATGTTTAATGTTTGGGATTTTTTAAAATACCCAAACCCTTATATTTCTGTATCCTAAACAGATTTTACATCCCATGTTTCACGATACAGCATTTTATACACTTCAGATTCTGGCTTCATTTACATTTATATTTATAGCATTCGGCAGACACCCTTAACAAGAGTGACTTCATTTATCTCATTTATACAACTGAGCAGTTGAGGGTTAAGGGCCCTGCATTGGCAGCTTGGATGCAAAGAACAGGATATAGCCACACTCTTTGCACAGTGGCACTGAAGTAATTAAAAAGATTTTCCTTTGTGCATAACCATAAAAGACCAATATCAACTTTTCATTATTCCAAAACTCAGTTAATCTGTCTGGCAAAGAATCCACACAAAAACTATGCACAATATCAGCGCCATCTATGTAATCAGATTACTAATCATAGCTCAGCCCCAGTAGCATGGATGAAAGCAGTAGCTAACCTCCTTGCTTAAGCATATTCAGAGGCTCACAATGCCAGCTGGGAGGTCATGTGTACTCACTATAACCTAGCCTCAAAGTGATAAAGCAGTTGTAGTCAAACAGCAAGGCCTGGACTTCATAGTTAAAGCTGAGGATTATGGAGGTTGAATGCTAAGGCATACACCAGGGCATTAAAATGCAGTTCTCAGACTGACTGAGATGCCTTCAACTGATAAAATGTAATAATAATATTTATTGTATTTGAATGATGAATACCATATTGTACTTTTTTTCTTATGAGCTATACAATGCGCCTGGGTATTTGTAATAAAGCTCTATGTGGACAGATTAGAAATGCTGTAACAAAGCGGCTATCCAACAGTCGCTTCATTACAAAATACAATTAATCACTGGTGTTTGTCTTTACACCTCCCGGAAAAATGTCTTCTTGCCCAGGTGTGTGTTCCCATGGAATTATATAAATTGAATACGTTTATGATCTTCCTTCTCTCTGATATCTAACATCTCAAGCACTGTGCATTGCTTGTAGCAAAATGTTCCTGCTCACGTACATGCACTGTGTAGCTTTCTCATTAGCTCTGTGTTTGATCAGCTGGATTGTCAGTCTGCGAGTCAAAGGTCTCATCTGAATCCACAACCAGCCACTCACACTACACTCCTACCCTCTTGTTTGCTCTATTTATACTATGAATTTGAAATTCAAGGTACATTTTTGGCATGCGTGTGTGTGCATGTGTGAGAGCTGGTCACTCTGATATTGACAGATGAGGATGTAATGTACTGCCAGTGTACAGTATAGCCAAAGATGGACAAAAATCCATCACAAAATGACGTGATGCATAATACAGTATATGCAGATGTTAATGAAACAGCTTATATTCAAATCGATTTTTTTGGGCTGATGCTTTAACCCACTCACAAATTAGCTGAGCCGTCAAAGGTTAACGTGATCCCACAATCAAAATGAGCTTTTTTAGGCTTTATATTGCAGTAAATACTAAAGAATAGTTTTTCATTATAATGGATATCCCCATTTAATTCCATATTTAGTCACATCCAGGAAAAAGATTACAATTTTTTATGACACATTCCTGCACAAGTCTTGTGTTCATAGAATTAAACACTATCATCATGTCCTGCCCATGTTCTGTGGCTGAGAAAAAATATTGTTGGAATTTATTCATTTGAAGTGGAGAATTTGCGCAAGTTTGTGGTTATCTGACAAACTTTATGTTTTTGGTTACGTGACAAAGGAGGGTTTTTACAGCTTAAGGCTGTTCAGTGTGGTAATGTGTCAGCCTTCTCGTGTCTGAGCCACCCTGCTCACAAAACACACCCATCCTCACATTCTTCTCTGTTTGTTACTTTATGTTTGAAATTCAAGGTGCATGTGTGTGAGCTGGACAGTGTGACTGGAAGCACTGTGTTACCAGACTAAGAGTCAGACTAGAAATGGACATCAGAATGTGCTTTAATACATACAAGGTCTGTCCTGAAATTAATGAGAATTATTTAAAGATGTATCTATTGAAAAAAATGACAAATCAGTATTATCACCTTCAAAATATGATCATTGTGAACGCTCCCAACGCTCCCAACACCGCTTCCACTGGTATCAGAGCTTGAAATCATCGATGGTGAGTGTCAATTCAGAGTCTCAGTCACAGCTCTTTGGATGTTCTTTACTGTGCCAAGTGTGTAATCTTGACCTTCTGGTATGAATTCTTTATGGACCATCCCTTGAGAATCAAACAAGACGATGAACAGTGACTTGATTTTTGATTTGCTCATGAGAGCTTTTTTTGGGTGAGGTGATGTTGTCATTTACCATACAGCACTTTGTCTTTTTGTCTCAGGATCGTACTCGATTGTACACCCATGATCCGTCTCCTGTGATCACTCTGTTCAAGAAATTGGGCTCCCTTGTTAAACAATCGGGTGACAATAGGATAGCTTGTCCATAACCTTTCTTCAAAATTTCAACAGTTTCTGATGCACTTTTACAGATTTTCATGCAGAATTTGATCACGTACCGTTGCTTCAAACTCGCTTGCATTGTTTGTTTATGGCATTTGCCAGACACCCTTATCCAGAGTGACTTACATTTATCTCATTTATACAACTGAGCAGTGGAGGGTTAAGGGCCTTACTCAAGGGCCCAACAGGGGCAGCTTGGTGGTTCTGGGGCTTGAACCCCCAACCTTCTATACAGTAACCCAACACCTTAACCATTGAGCCGCCCCTGCCCACCACTGCCCATTGTTCCAGTGATGAGGCACTTCAGCAGGGTTTCACCAAAAAAAAAATGTCTGGGCACAGTGAAGGCTGGAATGCAACTGAAACGGGTCCTGACGTTTATCTGAGATTCCGCTCTAACTGACCTTGAAGCACCATCCTCATGCGTAGGCCCTACAGAGCATGGAAATTTCGTTCTCGTTACCTTCCGGACAATACAATACCTAAATGTAACATGGTAAAGAATGAAATACTGCGCAGCATTTTGTCAGAGGGATGTGAGCTCAATAGTGGCACTTCTGTTTCTAAGGTTAACATCAGCACCATGTTGGATCATGGCTAATGCTTGTTACTCTACAGAAAACAACTTGGAATCATGATGTCAGTCGATTTGATTATACTGTCTCTTTATATTCTAAAGTACCACTCTACCATGAGAGTTGTTCTACTATTATAGGCATGATATTGTTCTCCTCTGTGTTGATGAAAGCTTATCACAGCATATGTACAAAATTATGAAAGCTTTGCCTGCTAGCTACCATCCAGCTCGCTATGAAAAAATGACATCACCACCATCATTTTTAGTAACAACAGCCATGGGTTTTACCCCATGATTTAAAAAAAATAAACAAAACTAAACAAGTTCTTTTGGGCATTTGGATACAAAAGCATTTTACAAAAATACCAATTAAATCTCAATATTTTTTTATAGAACCATCAAATCCAAATAATAAAAAGAGTGTTTTCTGCTAAATATATTGTACTTCCATCAAATACGTCCAGCAGTAAAGCCAGCATCAAAGTGTACAGCAAACATGTAGCCCTAACTGGTATGGTGGAGTTTTAATTCTTGATGCTGCGTAATGCTGAAAGATTCTTCATGTTTTTAAGCATTTGGTCGGAAAGTGCAGCTCTGTTTCAGATGTCTTTTGTTGCAATATCTGGCATACTCTTTACTCTTTAGCCAGACAAGATTGTGTGTGTCTTTCCCTTCCTGTGTATGCAGCCTGGCAGAGTCTCTGAGTGGTTCTTAGTCACTGTGCCTGGGTAGACTTCCATGCTATACAGAGCCAAAATAGCACTTATTTTGCACAGCGGTTTCCCTTTCTCCTCTTCCTCTCTTTCTTTCTCTTTCTCCTTCATACACATGCATGCACGGACACACGCACACATACACACACCCACAGAAAAGTCACACAGAGGCCACAAATTATCTGTAATCTTCTTAGTTATTAAACACTCGTGCACATTGTGCTTCATTTTAACATGCTTGAAGGGATTATCGTGACTTTCGAGTGAACCACTGGTTCACTCCAAGGCCTCGTCCTACAGCTCGCTTTCATCTAATGGGATTATTAAGACGTCAGCTCTTATACCCACTTGTACAAATTAACCATTGTTTTGTTTATTATAAAAATATTTATGAGAATAATAGTTTAAAATAGCTTTTCGCTATTTAAAATAACTCGTAGCTCTTCGCCACAGAAGAACACCACAAGCCCGTGTACAAAACTTTTCCGCTTTTGCAAAAACTCCATGGAGCTCTATGGAGTCAGCCATTATCTCCCTCAGGTATTAGCCTAACTAGCTAACAAGTATAACTAACTATATTGTCTTTGTCACTGTTAGACTCTGGTGGGTTTCAGGGTGTCGTCCTCCAATCTCAAACTCTCATGACTAATCCGAACCGGTCGCGATATATCACAATCTGAGCTTCTATATAAGGCTTACTGATGCTTGTTTCTTTTTTGTTGTTGTTTTTAATAATTGAGATTGTGTTTTCACTTTCATCACTCTTCCAGTCCTTTCTGAGCTGAACTACATCTACACCCCTTTATACTTCATTATCTTCAGCATGTTGGGCTCTTCCCTCTCTCTCTTTCTCTCTCTCTCTCTCTCTCTCTTTCTTTCTTTTTTCTCTCTCATTCTTTGCTAATGAGTGTTTCCTCCAGCTCTGAAAGCCTCCTGCTGAATTGTGACAAAGTGCTTTATAGCCCTGGCTGTAAATACTTACCCACAGTCACTGTAATGGTCGGTGTGAGTGGACAATGTAGTCCCATTTGAAGCCACTGACCTTCCAACCTACACACACACACACACACACACACACCTATCTTTATTATTTACACTCAGTCTTTATGCAGCTATAAAAGGTCTGAACTTTTAGTTGTATGTCTGAGTGATTTAGAGCAGAGCCTCCATTTCCAGGCTATCATTCAAGGATGACTCATCAGTAAAGTTTAGACGCTAGACGCTTTGCAGGCCTGTCCGAGACTTGTGTCCATTTCCTGCTGTAATTCTCCTTCAATCCAAAACCCTGTTGATCCTGGAAGTAAATAAAAGCTTATCTCCTTTTAACAAGCTGCTGTGAGTTTTGGCACGGCACCATATCCAAGTTTTCAGGCATATGGTGCCAAAATAGATCACACTCTAAAAAATGTGGAAAAGTGAATAATTTGACTTTAATAACATAGGGTTGTGACACAATGTAGTGGCTCATGTCTAGGGATTTGGTTGAAACAGCTATGTTTGTCATCTATGTTTATTACATTGATGCGTCTTCATTCTGTGGATGCCTTTACCCAAACTGACTCGCAAATTACCCGAGCAGTTAAAGGTTAACGTCAACCTGAATGCAGATTAGGTCTTTCAGAGCTTTTTTGACACCAAACTGACAATATCAAGAAAGAAATACAAAATGACATGAAAATTTGAAAATGACAGTTTTTCTAGCCCCGTTTTTAATTTTATAGTTTGTTGTGTTTGGGGAAATGGTCTCAATTTTTGATGGCACATCCCTCTACTTGTCTTGCATTCATAGAATTAAATGCTATCTAGAAAGTACATATCCTGCCAGACACATATATGTCTTTATATACCTTTACAATTTCTCCATCAGGAGGAGTAAATGATATCAAGTAGAGTAATACTTAAAATTAAATACAAGCCTACTATTGAGACACATGAGATGTCTGTTGGTGATGATCCTTGGACACCAATAGCACCAGTGACGGTCAACCTAAACCTGGCCTAACCTGTACGGCATAACTCCAACCCCAACCCCCCTGCATATCTAGGATTATCAATCAAGTCAAAAGGCGTGGGTCGAGACAGTGGTGAGAAATTCTCTACATTTAGCTAGGTCATTAAGCTACTGTCAGCTTTGATTTATTTGCAAGCATTTCAGCATGCGGTCACTTCCTGTTTCAAAAGGAAATTTTGACAATATAGGCTACAGATCACAGCTCTTGAGATGTCTTTCCGGGCCTTACTTTAACACCCATCAGTGATCTTTGTGATCAACCTCACAACTTTCCAATCAGTAGTCTAGATCCCTAACCACTGAATCACCACCATCTGGTTAGTTGTAATGCTTTAAATAAACATGTACTAGATGTGATTCATTAGATCTGCATAATTTTCACAGGAGTAATAGACATCTCAGAGAGATTTGATATTAACATGGGAACAGCAAGACCTACGCATGTGTCTGGACCTCTGTGTTTAAGAGCAATAGTCAGCTCTCTTGAGAAACATGGTATTTCCAGAACACTAACCCAACTAGAAAGTTGAATCAGAACAGGCTAAAGAAAATTCAGCCACATATCAGGATCCTAATATAGTGTTATTTGTACATGAATGATTAAAAACCACATGCCTGTCTGAGGTGCTTACATCAGCATTCACCTTACACGTTTCCAGTTATAGCCATTAATCATTTCAAACAACAGCAATTCTAGTTAACATTGGCTCAGGCTTCTGAAACAGTTGAACATCAAAGAGCTGGCAAGCAAGAGCCAGTAATCTTCTGCTCGAGTTCAGAAGTGCAAAAATTTCTGCCCCTTATTTGCATCACTCCCTCAATAGCTGAAGACTTGTCACAGGCGCAAGGTGGAGTTGTAGCCAGGACTGAATATTTCTGTCTATGCTGTATGGTCAGCGTGACATGGTGGTGTAGTGTTCTTCGAGAGAGCTCAGAAGGGAGGGGTTTCCTTGTGTGGTCTCTTCCTTTTTCTCCTTGTTGTTGTTTACACAGTTATGTTTATTTACAGTCCTAGAAACAGATGATGTTGGCATCTGTTACTCCAGTGGCTACATCCCTGTTGGTTGTGTGTGTGTGCGTATGTGTGTGTGTGTGTTTTTTGGGCGGGGGTATATACACCTCAGGCAGTCAGGCTGATCCCCTCCTCCACCCACTGACACACTGAGAAAGGTTATGCTAATATGTGGGGGAGGGCTGCAGTGTCTGCTAACAGAGAATGCTTCATACACACACACACCCCCCAAAGAGGAACCCATCTGCTCCAGCCTGGTGTGAAACACAAAGATAGCACCAACCACTACAGGAATGAAACCTGTTTCCTCTTTTACCTTTGCTCTCCATTTCTGCCTTTTGCTTCAATTTCTGTTCCAAAAATCCAGGTGTGTTTAATGGACCCAAAATGTTTTCGTTGTGCTGGTTGTACTGACTGGCATTTCCCACTGCTTTTAGGTTGAAACTCATGCTTTTGGTGGTCTCTCCCCCACCTCCGTTCCATCCCGTGAGCCATTCTCATGACAAAGGGGAGTTTTTACCCTCTATGGTTCACCAGGCTCAGCCATCTCCATCAGAAAGAGGGCTTGTAGTTGACATGCTAATTGCTGGGAAAAAAGTAAGTGAAGGAATCCATCACAATGAGACACATCTTCAGTCATGTTTCCACCAAAATAATGTTTACAGTGGCATTGAAATTAAGGTGATTTATTTCTGTTGGACTAGATGGAATGGAAACTCGGGTTTGGTTTTATGGGAAAAAATTTAACTATAAAAATGTCTTTTGGGGCTATTATGGATGATGGGGAAAAAAAGTCATTATTGTTTACAGGTTTTAGTTATTTAAAAAAAAACACATGCAATTTTATTCAATTTGTAAACCTTTAACCCGTGTGTTCTGTTCACTTCCGAGGTGCTACGCAGGTCATACTGACTTTGATACAACCTTAAATACATCCAAAGACACACAAACCCATTTGTACTTAGTTATAAAAAGTAAATAAGGTATGGCAGTAATATGACTCAAGCCTTTTTTTCTCATATGAAATGCAGACAATGTTTGTAGAACCATTGTCCAGAGTTTCCCTTTCACATGTAACAACAGGAAATTGTCCATGTCAGAGGCATTCTCACCTACTAGAAATACTCTGTTTGGTTTAGGTGAGGGTTGGCACTTGGGTAGAGTGTGCAGGAGGCAGACGTGACAGAAAAATATGCTGCAGGAATCAGGAGTTTTGTTTACATCAAAATTGAATTCGGCTGACGATTTCTGTGTCGGTCCTTAAAAGCAGTTCCCAAATCTCACCGTCTCTCCAGTGACACATTGTTGTTAGTGTCTTCGTGTACATGTTCCTTCTTCTTTGAATAAGGATGTTTGAATTCTTTCAGTTTCGCACCAGTCGCATGATAGACATCATCGACTCGTCCACTCGCTCACTGTGAATTCTCTGGACAATCACAGGCTTTATTCACACATAGGCTCAATCCGACATTACACTGACTTTGTACTCAGGAGCTGGAAGGGCAAAGTCTGTTTTATGTCCGGTCCAACTGATTCGCATGCAGTTCTCACTTACAGCTCCTCCAGGTAATGTAGATAAGGGGAGCAGTGCATGTGTGAAAGTGAACACAGTGAATCCACTTGTAAAAAGGAGTTTGTGTCAGTTGATATATCACCACCTTCTGTTTCCTTTGGTCAAAGTGGCCCACATATAACCTGTGCAGTAAAACCAAGAAGGACAAACGTAAATTTGTCATTTTTCATAATCATTAGAGAAAATAAGCCAAGTGCAAAGCTATTATTAGTAAGCTGGTCATTCTGAACATTTAAAGTAACCCTGTAAACATTTTTCACCAAACATTTAAAGCACATGTTCTCTTCAGATGTCATGCACTGCAGAGAATTTGAGTGAAATTAACTGAGAAGAAAGAAAAAAGGCTCAGTGCATGTGTGTGTGTGTGTGTGTGTGTGTGTGTGTGTGTGTGTGTGTGTGTGTGTGTGTGTGTGGACCTTGTTTTTATATC
>JAOUQY010000049.1:19121289-19141425 GCA_028566355.1 Doras micropoeus
ATTTGTAAATCATCGTATTCTGTTTTTATTTATGTTTTACACAACGTCCCAACTTCATTGGAATTGGGGTTGTACTTCAAAAAGAAGTACAGCAAGCAATATCTCCTCACAAACCTTTATTTACATGTTAACAATTACAACAGATTATATAAAAAAATAAATATTTAAGTGTATATTAGTGTATAATATTGTTTAAGCTTTTTGAGTTTTTTCACAATATTACTTTGCTTAGATTTTTTGCTTTATGTATAACGTAGCAAGTTGAGATTAAATGCTAGCGAATATTTTTAAATTTCACCTATACGGCTGAAAATCTCTGTGTACCTCCTCCTCCTGGACTTCGCTGTCGCTCCATTTGTCTGTTGTGTTTATTTTTATATTTTGCGAGAGCTTCTGTTTACACGGCTACCGGTGTGCACAGGTATATTTAAAAATGGCGGCTGTGGTCAACAGGTCACTGAGTCATTCGGTCCCTATGTGTGGAGAAAAGTACTTATCCTGAAGAAGAAGCTAGAAAATACATGGCCCTATACATGGCGTTCTAAGAACTATGAAAAAGTTCCTCTGGTGCGAAAGCACCTTTTGTATGCTGTAGCATTACACAGCTCTTACAGCAAGACAGTGTATCAGTGTGCAAACTGAGGTCCATGAAGAGGTCCATGGTTTGCCAAGGTTGATATTAGAAGATCTTGCATGGCCTGCACACTCTGACCACTGAACTCAGAGTGTAACCTCTGAACTCTGACCTCAACACCTTTGGGATGAACTTGAACACTGACTGTGCACCAAGACTTCTCACCCAACATAAGTTCTTGACCTCACTAAAGATCAGCCATGCTCCATACTCTAGCAGAAATCCTTCCCAGGAGAGTGGATGTTATTATAAAACTGCAAAGTTGGACTAAATATGGAGTCAGATGTTCTGAAAGCACATGAGTATGATAGTCAGGTGCCTTTTAGACATATAGTATAATCGCAATTACAAATAGGAGGCACACTCTTAACTGGTTTGTTTTAGAAAGCTTGCCCTGAAAGTACTGGGATGCAGTGGGACCTAACAAAAATGTCCATGATTGTGAGTGGGCACAAGCAAGAGGGTAGGTATGAAACTTGCTGCTGCAAACATATAGTGCTACTGTAAGCGTTGTGTCAAGCGGAAAGAATGGAAGCAAGTGCAGTGTAAGGAATCTTAGTGTCAAGCTAGTATTCAGATTCAAACTGATATGCAAAATCATGAACAGAAAACAGGCAAGGGTCAGGCGATTAACAAACAACTTTAACTAGGCTAGTCAAGAGTCAGAGAACCAAAAACCAGAAGCAGGATAAAAAAACAACAAAGTTTTAGCAGTAAAGTTGAATATATAAAAAGGAGGGAGTGTCTGTGTGTTTATATGAGAGAGAGAGACTTTAAATAGTGTGGCAGTAATTGTGCACAGGTGTGTGTGATCAGTAAATGGGTGAATGTGGGAGTTGTAGTTCCCGGCATCCATATTTGTTGGCTTCACTGTTGTTGATGTGATGCATTTACAACATCCTTCACAACTGTTTGGTCAGGACTTAGGTGGATTAAATTAGGGGAAAAAATGAATGAATTGAATATCTTAGAACATATTGTGAGCAAGGACAAAGAAAAATAATAACAGGTAATAAAAACAGCTCTAGTGAACTGTTAATAAAAACAGGTCCACACCCATCTCTAACTGAGACCAGATATAAACTGGAGAGATGTAGCCGAGGTTAGCTGCCACTGCTGCCGCTCCTGCCATTTCACCCTGTGGAGGTTTTCCATTGGTTTACTGTGTTTCCAAAGGGCATAGTAGTAGAGTTAAAAACAAACTTCCAAATCCAGATTGATGGCACCCCCTACCTGGGTTTAAAGCTGAATATAGATACAGATATTTGGAGAAAGCACTAAACAGATACAGATACAGAGATTTCCATTGCGTTACACTCATAATCTGTTGTAAATGACTCCCATTCAAATAGAATGATAAATCACAGTGGGCTGTGCTTCTAAAGACTACATTTTCATTCTTTCTTTGAGGCCAGCTGTTTGAAATCATACACTGACTAAATAAAAGGGTTTGTCAGACCTCTGGAATGATCAGAATCCTGTCTGAAGAAGAAACACGATTGGGGAATGGATGACAACAAGCCCACAACAGATGCTGATCAAACAGTGTCTCAAAATGATGTTGCAAACAAGTAGCGCAAATGAGGAGGAAGACAGGTGTAATTGAAAAACTTGAAGTCTATAAGTGTTACTGTTTGTATAGATAAAATAGACATCCTATTCATTACCTCACACTTCTTCCTAAACAGAATGGAAGGATGTGAGGAGGATCGAGCAAGAAATGCAAGACTGAGACTGAAGAGAGAAAAGAATAATTTCCCTGAACAGCTGTCAAAATGTCAGATACTGAATTCCCAGACCACACTGCATAACTACTGCCATTCTCTCTCCCTCTCTCTCTCTCTGTCTCTCTCTCTCTCTCTCTCTGATAGGAAATATATGAGGCAATGATCGTGATGTCTAATTCGTCTATCCCAAAGAAACACTAACAGAATAAAATTATGCATTATTTATATTGCAATTAAGCATCTCTTCTAAAAATTTATACCTCCTCACTCTCTCGCCTTGTCTTCCCCTCTCTGTCCCCTTTTCTCTCTCCCTTTCTCTCACGCTTACTACCATTATCATTGCTTGAGATCTGAATTTGATTATCTTCTGAATAAATAATCAGCAGATAAGATGATGTACAACAATAATAATAGAAGCCATTTTTATAGCTTCCATATAACACAGAGTTTCTCATTTTCATGGCCATCTTAAAACGCAGAAGCAACAACTCTCTGTAAAAATAAACAGCATTTTCACCAATAATGAAAAAATCAAAGCTTAAAAAAAATCCAATAATTATTTTCAAAGGAATCCTACAGGAGGGGGAGAGGAAATCATATTTATTTTCTGCCAGCCATGATAAAAATCAAAATCTTTTGCAAAAAAAAAAATTCCAATTACTTTCCCTACTGCTATTTATTTATTATATATTATGTATACAACAATAATCAAAGTGATGTGAGATGTGCATTGTGCGTTTGCTGGTGGGTATGATATTCACTTTGGGTATAAAAATAATTGAGACATGTATTACACCGGGGTCTGATGTAGTCAAAGTGATGTCCTTTCTCTTATCACCACCAGTTTCTTGCTCCCAAATGCTTCAGGACAGTCACAAAGCACTGACTATAGTACAAACTCTGAGCAAAAACTCTCAAAATTTCATCTGCAATGTTTACACATCTTTGTTGACAAAAGACCTTCTCTTCAAACACACACACACACACACACACACAGAACCTCAGGCCTGCATACTTACCAAAGGGCATCTTGGTATATTCATTTTGCTCGTGCTTGGAAAATAATGACTATAACTGTGGTACGGTCTGTGCATTTGCAAGCAGGTGCTAAAACTCCCACAGACTGCAATACACTCTACATTAACTTACTAGTAACAAAACACAGCAAAGTGAGGTCATTAATGAAGCTTTTCTTACTCAGACACAAAAGGAGACATTGTGTAATTTTTTGGACTTTCCTGATGAACAAAAACGAGTGCTTAAAACAGGTGAGTCATATCGGAAATATCTCGAGCAAACTAGATTTTTCATTTTCCCTTTCAAAGCGGTGTGGCAAAGAAGTGAGAACTGAGCTTCCCTCTGAATAAAATAAATACGATTTTCCTTTTGGTTATAAAACGAGCATTTTTTTTAATGGGGAAGAATCCCGTCTCTTTGAAGTGCTCACCAGTGACTGGTTGTGGTTGGTTTTGGCTGAAGAGAGAGAAAAATGAGCACAGCTGACTTACATAGCCAAATCCATGCGTAATGTCTTTCAAGCAGAACCAAAGAACTCTAGATTCTGCAGAATTATTTGTCTTGGATGAAATTGGCTGCTTTAAGGAGAAACGATAGTGTTCTACACAGGACCAGTTTCCAGTAAACACACTACAGGCACTAAGAAAAATCTGGAGACTCATGAAAGTCTTTCTCTTTGCTTAACTAATCTACATAACAAACAACTTTTTTTTCTGTCATCGCTGGTCGATCAGTCCATCTCTCAGCCATCTGCCACTGGGAAACTGAGCTCCATCCAAAAAGAGTCCCAACAGATCTTAGTCACTCTCCACTGCACCCGTCCCACTCTCTACAGTCTGTAATGAAGCATGCATTTATATATGAAGCGTGTCCTATTTACAGCTCACATCTCCTCAAGCTTGGCTTGTCACTGTGACAGACAATAGCATCATTTATAATGTGTTGATTTTAAAGAACTTTTCAAATCTTGTCACAAATGTGTTTTCCTCTTTATAAGATATAGGTATCTAATTATAAAGCGAGAAAAGAGTGATTCATCGTTGCTCATCTTCATACTAAAAAGAATGAACTTTCAAGAATGTGAAACGTTGTTTTGAAGAGGAAACCGCATTAGAATGAATGAACTGACATGCAAATAATCTTTCCTCTGTAATGGAAAAAAGTGATAGAAAAGTTCCTCAAAATTTCCTTATATGGTTATTGATAGCATTTTTCCAAAAGGTTCTACTTGGAAACATTTCTGAAAGTCAAATCCTTTGTTGTGGGGTTCTACTTGAAACCTTTAAAGTTTCCACCTGAAGGACATACTGAAGTTCAAACCATTTAAAAAAAGTACAGAATATTCCTAAGCATTTTTATCATGCTTCTGGTTTTCAGCCATTCGGAAATTACTGTTAAGGTTGTATGCTTGTGGATGCCACTGTTTGATAAATAAAAGCGTTTTGCTTAGACTCAGGGTTTGTTCATGGTTTAATGTAACAGAAAAATGTGAAGAATCATGAAATCAATTGACCATAATGGGGAAAACAACAACAAAAAAACCCTTTGTGCTACAATTGATATACACTACATCTACTTTCAATAAATAGTGCCTGTATTGTTTCAATGTTCTGAAGTGAAGATACCATTGTGACAAAGTGTAAAGGTATTTAACAGTACTAAATAGATATTTAAAGCTCTCTCGCCCTATCTCTCTCTCTCTCACACATGCGCAGACACACACACACACACACTGCTATACTTGTGATGACTTTCCACATAATTATTATTACAGCTAATTAATGCTAACCCTAACCCAAACCCTAACCCAAACCCTAACCCTAACCCAAACCCTAACCAGCTAATTAATGCTAACCCTAACCCTAACCCAAACCCTAACCCAAACCCAAACCCAAACCCTAACCCAAACCCTAACCCTAACCCTAACCCTAACCCTAACCCAAACCCTAACCCTAACCCAAACCCTAACCAGCTAATTAATGCTAACCCTAACCCTAACCCAAACCCTAACCCAAACCCAAACCCAAACCCTAACCCAAACCCTAACCCTAACCCTAACCCTAACCCTAATTAATGCTAACCCTAACCCAAACCCTAACCCAAACCCAAACCCTAACCCTAATTAATGCTAACCCTAACCCAAACCCAAACCCTAACCCAAACCCTAACCCAAACCCTAACCCAAACCCAAACCCAAACCCTAACCCTAACCCAAACCCTAACCCAAACCCTAACCCAAACCCTAACCGTAACCCTAACCCTAGCCCTAACCCTAACCTCAGTAATGAAAAAGCAACTTTTTGGCACTTTTATTATTTATTTTTGTTAAAATTTACAAAACCCACTTTCCTTATGGGGACCAGCAAAATGTCCCCACAATGTTAAAAATATCAGATATTCCTATCCTTGAGAGGGACTATTTGGTCCCCACAAAGAAAACATGGTCCACACACATACCCCAACAAACAAACTTTCTACAAAATTTCTACTTCGGAGGTCTTTTAATAGCCTTCTATTCTAAAAGTTTTCACCAATAAAGCACATTTTGTCCAAATGAATGGGATTGAAATTCACAACCTTCCACATAGCAGCTGAGAGCCTGAACTGTTAAATAATTTTAAAATTATACCTTACACCTTTGTTGAAACAATGAAACCATTAATCATTTAGTAGTTTATAAAATTGAACATAGCAGCCATTTGCATTCAAACTAGGCTATAATAGAACTTAAGTTCTGCCAGTCCACTGGCTGTTGATATTTAATATCAGATATTAACATCATTGGTCATTGGGTCATGACTTACAAACGTACAAAATAGGGAGTAAAAATAAGTGTTTAAGCGTTCTTACTGACATCCTGTGTGACAGTGACCTGGTCATGTGCATGCTATCTGCTTCCCTTGTGCACAACTTTGACACAGTGTGATTTGCCTCTCATTATCCTGATGTCATGTTAATACAGAGGAATGGCAGCACATGACCCATGTTTATTAGATTATTGTGCTCCAGGCTGTCAGAATTCAGCACAACGTAATTACGCACATGGAGTATTAGAGAAAGCAAACAAACATATTTTTGTATCTGTGTGGATCTGTGCTTTATCATAAGGGAAAAATTATTTACAGAAAGAAGCAGAGCCTGTGAGAAAATGATTCTTTGTATGAACTTATTGTAAAACACATTTATCCAAAATATATGTCTCTCAAAGTTTAATCTTCAACCAGAATAACACATCTCACCGTCATTATAAAAAAAAATATGCAAGGGCTAAAAAAGTTTGAATTCTTCACTTGTCTTTGGGCTCTGTATGAATTTCTATGCATGGCTGCTCTTTCTCCTAGCCTCTTATCACAGGGATAGCAGAAGTGAACCATTTGTTAGAATGGTAAGTAGTGTTACCCAAGGGTACAATGACTAAATGGCATGGCACAGCCAACAAAATGCTTCCACTGGAACTACACTGTATTGCCAAATGTATGCACATACCTTCACATCACACCCATATGTGGTTCTTCCACAAACTTGCCAGAAAGCTCAAAATTATCTAGAATGTCTTTGTATGCTGTAGCTTTAAGATTTACCTTCACTGGAACTAAGGGACCCAATCCAGCATGATAATGGCCCTATGCACCGAATGAGCTCCACAAAGACATGGTTTCACAAGAACTGGTGAAGTGGTCTGCAGAGAGCTCTGACCTCAACCCCAATGAACACCTTTGGGATGAACTGGAAAGGCTTCCTCACCTGCTGACATCTATGCCTGACCTCACTAAAGGCAGAAATTCCCATAGCCATGCTCCAAAACCTAGTGGAAAGCTTTCACAGAACAGTGGAAGCTGTTATAGCAGCATCATTTTTGGAATGAGATGTTAATCAAGCACATATGGGCGTAATCAGGTGTCCACATACTTTTAGCCGTATAGTGTATATCATTTTATATACTTAATAATGCTCTGAAAGGGTTCCTGTTATTACTGGGTGAACATTGATGCCTCTATTTGACAGACAATTAAATAGTGAATCTGATTTATTAAAGTAGGACACGTCTACCTGTCTACATGATTCTTGCTTAACATCCTTTTGTTGCCCCTGAAACATCATTCCATGTCTTCAGAATGTGCCTCCTTTTTCTCCTACTCCTGAGCTGCTTATATTTACATTTACAGCATTTGTCAGACATCCTAATCCAGAGTGACTTACAGAAACGCTTTGTAGTGGATAACATCCATGCAGAAACTGTGACATGATACATGAAAGACCACAAGGATATTACCTCACTGAGAGAGCAAGTACAGAGGAAGAACAGAAGAGGACCAAGCACTGAAACTTGTGGGATATCAGTGGAGTGCCTGCATGTAGCAGATGCACAACCCTTCCATGTTACCTGATATGATCATCCCTCCAGGTACGATGCAAATCACCATGTTGTATGTTAGATCACCATGTTATACCACTAAGATGTGTGAGAGTCTTGCAAGTGACAATGTCAAAGTCTGGAGAAAGGATGAAAAGGATGAAGTCTGATAGTTTGGCTGGTCTAGTTGCATGAAGTTTCTCAGTAACAGCCACAAGGGCCATTTTTGTAGATTGTGCTGCATCAAAGCCAGGCTGGTTAGGCTCTTGGAGGTTCTTGGCAAGAGAGACAAATGATTGTATACAGAAAGTTCAATAATTTTAATAATGAAAGAATTGCTGTCTGAATTGCTTAAAAATTCCCTTGAGAATGCACTGGTTCCAGTGAGGAAAGCTATTGTTGAGCTGTATATTTTAGTTCATAAAATTCAGTTTATTAACAAATATTAAATTAATGATAATGTTTAGCTGTAGTTAGCAATGTGTGGGGCCAAATAATAAAACTATTCAAGAAAAATTTGATTCAATTCAATTCAACTCAATTCAATTCTAGCAAAACTAGCACAAATAGGTACAAGAGCGTAGCTAAAAAGGAGAGCCAGAAGGTAACGCAGGCATGATGGAGCCCTGGGACATAAAGTGGCCAGCCATTCCACCATCAACAAACTTGATTGAACGCATGAGAGTCGCAACAGCATCCAAATGTCCCAGTTTACCAGAATACTCTATACCCATGAACCCTCCAAATCTGCTCCATTACCTAAGATGAAAAGCTAGTGACTAAAGGCTTGACTAAACAAATAGATTTTCAGCCTAGACTTAAATACTGAGAGTGTGTCTGAGTCCTATACACTAATTGGAAGGCTGCTCCATAACTGTGGGGCTTTGTAAGAGAAAACTCTGGCCCCTGCTGTATTGTTTATTATTCAAGGTACCAACAGAGAGCCTGCACCTTTTGATTGAAGTAGGCGTGTCAGATCATAACAGACTAAAATATCGGTCAGGTACACTGGCGGCCAATGCAGTGTAGTTAAGATAGAGGTGATGTGCTCATATCGTCTGGTTCTAGTACGGACTCTGGCTGCTGCATTCTAAACTAGCTGGGGCTTATTTATGCACCTACTGGAACATCCAGACAGCGAGGCATTACAATAATCCAACCTAGCGGTAACAAAGGCATGAACTAATTTTCTGAAACATGTCGTGACATAATATTTCTTATTTTAGCAATATTTCTGAGAAGCATGAAGGGCTAAAGAAAAATAATACTGATAAAATTATGTTCTGTATACATTGCCATGCACATCTCTTAACACTGACAGGGTATGCCTCACAGGGTCAGTGCTCATGCCCCTTTTCAGTCCTCTTTGAGCTCCAGAGGCTGTGGGTTGATACTGATATTACAGAACATGATGAAAGCTTACTAGATAAAAGGTAGAGTCCTTAAACCAATGAGTCCATCTTTTTTCCCCCCTCAAGATCAGAGAACACTGAAGCACATTTTATATTCTGTTGTTTGTCTGTGGCAGGCAGGAAGAGAACAGGGAGGAGAAGATGAATCTCATTTACTGATGCTGAGATGTTCTGTGTGTTCTGAGTGTACGTAGTAGGAAAAGCCTAAACAGATGATGACTAACTCCTAAATGAACAGGGCCTGGTGCGATGAGTAATATGCCCTCACAGGGACATGGGAATAAGGGAGGGAGAGTGGAATGGCCGGGGAGTGTGGGTGCGCGTGAGCTTTCAGGCTGCTCAAGAGATAAAAGCTTGCATGAGTAAATGATTTTGTAGCTTTATAAACACCAACATGGACATAAAGAAATACAAGAAGTGATGAGTAAATAATCCATTTTCTCCATCATGTCAATAAAGTAAAATGACATTCCACGTCACATGTAAATCAGTTATCATCCTTTATTAAATAATAATAATAATAATAATAATAATAATAATAATACCAATAAAAAGAACATATTTCTGTACAAAGTCTACAAACAGGAAATTTTGAATCATCTGACCAGTGCCGGGATTTCCATGTCTTTTGGTGTTGGCCCCCTGTCCCAGACAGAAGAGGTAATACTTTCACAGCTCTGCAGCAAAGTTAAACAGGTCAGAGCTCCAAGGCACTTGGAAAAGAGTCAACAAAGTCCAGTGACAACAGAGCTGGACAAAAACATCTCTCCATCTTTTTCTTTCTTTTACCCTCTCACTCCCCTTAAACAGCTAAGCAGTTCTTATCTGTCTCTGCTTTCAGCACTTCCTAATCAGTACACCCCACCACAATCCTGATGGTTCCCAGCATGCCTCTGTAGAGCGCTGCGGGGGCAGCCAGTGGGTACAATAATGAGATTTAAGCACACTTTATCTCATTCATGCTCCCATTTCACACAGAGACAAACACACTGTGAAATTTTTACTCATGTTTCTGTTTTACAGCAAACCTGCTCTTGTGGATTTGTTGACCTTTTACTTTTCAACAGCTCATAATGTAACATTGTGTGTGAAAATGTGTGAAATGAAAGAAAGTATAAGGCCCAATTTCACCAAGGCCCTGGAGGTATAAAACCCAAGAACTGGTGTTTCTCAATGGCTCTCCTCCAAAGACAGTTCGCTTAAGGCTCACTTGTGGGTCCATATAAGAAGCTTAGAGATTTTTTGTCAGCTTCCTTAATGAAGTCTCTCTTTCTTTGCCAAGTCCTTTTACTTTAGGGTATAGGAAAAGGGAGCTAGAATGTAGTGAAGACCGCCTGTCTGTGAGCAGAGGAGCTGCGTCCTTCTCCCATGTCTCCAACACTCGAACTCAGTGGCTTTTATCTCTTCGCAATCCATAGGTTGCAATCGAAACAATGCTTCGGTGATTCACACAGCATTATGCCATGTGTATAGATCTAACAAACAAAAGCAAAAGAACACCATAGACAATCTTAATACTTAATTGAGTCTAACTCACTGGGCCAAAGGATTCTTCCAAATGTAATACAACATTTCAATTTCTTCATCTACCCGCTTCTGAACAATGAATCATAACAAAAACAAACTGAATGTAAGCGTAAGACTGGCATAAAAAGGTTTGACACAGCTCAAAAATATGGCTGAAGAATGGCTATGGTACAGAGCAATAACTCAAGCAGATGTGCATAAAAACACAGGTCTAAAACTAAACAACATGTCCACAATCTTCTAGACCACATCTTCACAAAATGGAGGCCAAGACTTCACAAGCGATGATCCGTTTACAAAGTTCTAGTGCCACTCATTTCTAACTCCCATTAACCGCTTTTAGATCTTTTTTTATCTTTACAAATCTATATTCATATACAATTTTTTGAAATTTAGTTCATTATTTTTTGGGATAGGCATTCAGTTGATATGTGTCGATATTTTCCCACAGTCCACTGGGAGCACCTGTGAATCATACTGGTGAATCAGAGATCTGCTCTGAGTGGCAGGTGGGCCATTGGCAGGAAAGGAAGCTTCATTCACAGTCTGTGATTGAGCTGTAGGGAGGCTGAAACAGTTGCAGCAAGACTTCAGGCCTCTGAGCAGCAGCGTTGCTGGTTGATCACCTTTTGCTTGATACCGTCGTACAGCTCAAAGTTGTAGTTCTCCAGCGTGGTGGAGCTCCTGGATGAAAGGCCATTGTAGGAGCAGGTGCAGTAAAGCAGCAGGCCGGCACACACAGCGCCCAGCAGTACGCCCAGGGAACTCATCACAATGATGGTGACCAGGATGGGATCCAGAGTTAACAGCCAGGCGTTGTCCTTCTCAGAGACACGTGTCACTGGCGGACTACGTGAAGGCTCGGGTGTGCTCCATGCAGAAAACGAAAAACCTATGAACGGGACATGGAGGACATTTTCAGTCACATTTACACTGGATAGTAATTTGGATAGAAAAAAATACAGCACTATCTATTATTGTCTATATGGGTCCAAATCCCTGAGGAAAAAAACTATTTTAAATATCTTCATGTGGCCCCTAGTTTGCTACCTTAGAACAGTACTATTAAAAAAAAACATGCAGTATGTTAAAGGTTTATATGCCTCTAAATGCAAAAATTAATTACCTAATTCAATATAACAAACTACACCCACTAATGTTCTACTATATTTAGTAATTATGAATAACAAAGAGGGCTCACCTTGATCGAGACGATTTCTGTCATGAAACAGAGGATTATTCCCAAATTCGATACGTCTTCGCTCTGAACAGGAAACATAAAAAAATACAGAGCCATTTTAGAGGTGCTCAGCTTAAGAGACTACACAGACAAATAAGAGAACAACCTTGCATGTTTTTGCTAAATGAGTGTGCACTGCGTGCTATGACTCAAGCTCTAATGGCATGAAAATACAAGTATAAACACCCTTACTAACACACTGTTTATTGGTTATTCACACAAGCAGAACTGACACATGTGCTGTACATTTTACATTTTAACCACCAACATAATGAAAAAATGTCATCCACAATCAAGTAACAAATACACATAAAATGCAGTATTGCTACATCATAAAAACCACTCCAGAAGCAGTTTGTAGAAAAATATCACTTTATTATTACATTCCGCACAACATTTTCCAAGACCATAAAATTCAACAGGCTAAAATATTCCTCAAATCTTTTTGAAACAGGCTGAAGTGCAGCAGAGAAATGGCACATAAACAGACAATCCCAGTCAAGACCCAATATACACAAAGAGAGGATGCAGAGAGCACACAGCCACAAATGTACCAGAGTTCGAGGAGTCTTGAGACCATGAACATGACGCAAAACACAAATATGATACACTGCACCAGGATCAAAATATATTTAAGATAAAACACTAACGTTTCCCGTACTATTAATGCTACTTGTCAATTTGGTTTCAATCCAAATTTTACTCACAAAAAAACCGACTCATTCTACTATGACAACTTGAAATAATATTAAAATGATTTATTTTCCCAAAGCAACATGTCGGATGGTGCGGGCGCAGTGTGGTGTTGTGCTGAGGCAGGCTCTTGGCACTGTGAGGCCTGTATATGGCCAGGAGGACCTAAGTGCTTTTGCTCATTAATATCATTTGATGGACAGCAAAAGTTAAAGGGTCCAGAAAAAGGATGCTTACGGCAGGCTTAATAAAATGCAATCGACCCATTATCTAATTAGAAATATTTAAAGCTACACAGAAATCGCACAGGGCAGCTACGGTTGATATAAAAGCACATCGAGACCAAATTGTATTTCTGCTAACCTGTCAGTTTCGGGAGGGGGGATAAAAACTACTCCTTATAAATAAAACCATCCAAGTCTGGCATTCCTACAGGAAAATCAAAGACTTTGGAGGTATTATTATTGGGTAGTCTGCGTTAAAAGCCTTATGTCAGAATGAATCACATGAGCCTATGAGCTAGACTCACAAGTAGAATAAAGTAAAGGGGTGCTAAGAAAGAAATGGAGGGTGGATTTCTTATTGGCACCATACAAGACAAATTGACAGCGACATCATTATTTATAGAAAGGGGCAAGCACTGTAATGTAGGTTGTTTTATTTTTGCATTGTTTGCGAGATAAAAAGATTTGAAGCCAGATTTTAGTGCTGCCATCACTTAAAAAAAAAACGTCACTGTACCTTTATCATTAAATCTTAAACAAAAGGCATAATGACAGCCTGCTTTATGCATGATAGACAGGCCTGCTTGAATCCTGGCCTCATTAATAAGGATCTAATGTACACAGGGATTCAGGAGAAGAATGATGAAAAAGGGAGGGACAGAATACGCTTTTTTTATACTCCCAGCGTCATCAAGGGTCTGCTAGGTCAGGTGCTCTATCTGGCTGCCTGCAAGCGGCTTTCATGTGCTTTTGTGTTCTTAAGCAAACCCCTTCAGACTCCGGGGCCGAACCCGAGCTGGTGTATCTTTAGACCGACCTCTCGCTTTGATCTCCCCTTCCACCTTTACATGCATTCTTTTGTAAAGAGCAGATTAATGGGGCGAAATTGGCCTGCTCCGCTGTAATGGAGGATTATTTTCACCTATTGCCATATGGAGGCATAAAAAGATACTAGGATTTACATTCTCCTTTAATCCCAAAATGCATTGGATGCTGCCAAAAACCGAAGCAGCTGCCTATATAGGCCAGCTTTCTTTTATAACAGATGATGCCTCAAACTCTTTATGACTAAAGGGAATAAAATGTTTATGGAATGTTCATGAATCTCGCTCTAGGCTGTGTATCCTGGCTGTGTTGTTTATTTATTCAATATAATATTACAATCTTTTGATTAACACTAATCATAAATGATGATCCTCAGATCATCAGTGGGGTTTTTGATAAGTAATGACATTTTAGTGGGGGTTTGTCCAAATAAGGTAAACCTTTCAAAAAAAGGTGAACGCGTTCATAACCAATAACATACACTTTAAAGCTATCTGACACTTTAGAATGAACATGTATTACAGTATGCACATCATCAAACATCAAGATCATTATGCCATATAAACGCATTTCCAAGTTTGATAATTGCACAAAAATAAATTCCGTATATTTGAGATACAGAGGAAACAGAGGAAAGCCGTCGGTTTTGACACAGTGTGCAGTGTAGAGACGTATATAGAGTCTGTGAGTTCTCTCACGCTCTGCAGTGCTATCAAACATGGCAAAGCCCCACCACTCTCAAACATGAAGCGGAGCAGCCAAGCAAAGCCACACATTCACATTCACAGCTTGAGTTTCACTCTCTGCTTCCATACAAGCCAGTAAAAACAGCCTAAAGCAGTCAAAATAGCAACAGAAGTCAACAGACGTGATTGGCTACCAGAACGCTGAACGGTAATCAGTGCATCAGTCATGTGCATACGCATTTCTATTTAGCCTTTCAGTCAGCAACCATGACATATCAAGTTGGATATAAAAATATTACAGAAAATAACTAGCATATAAAGTACATTTAGTAAAGTACATTAAGTATTTTCTGCAAAAAAGTGAGGCTCTTTAGTGACCGGCATTGAACAGCCCTGTGCCACTTGTATATTTAAGGCCAATGATGAGACTTAAAGATTGTGGGTTGCTCAGAGGTGTAAGACTGGCTAAGGCAGGGGTCACATAACTTTTGCATATAGAAAAAATCGAATCTTTTGACACAGATGTACCAAAGCAAGTTACAGAGCTTTATAGACACTCAACAAATAAAATGTACACATCAACGGACAAATATAGATCTTCCTTCTGGATACGCCCTTCAGTTAGGAGACAGACTCGCAGGAAAAGGAAGCGGAAGGTAAAACAGCAGGTGGCATGAGTCTGGGATAGCAACTGCACCCATGCATCCACATAACACTCATACATCCAGCCACCCACCTACACAAACACACAAAAGTGGACCGACAAGGCACACAAAGACATAATCCTTCTGAAAAAAAAGAAAAAAACTGTGAATCTATTACACTGCTGCTTACAAGGCATCTTTAACTAACTTAAAATTTTTCCCCACTTACTCTCTCTCCCTCTTCCTTGCCAAGTGTGTGTATGAGTAGATGTGCGTGCATTATTCAGTCCACATGCTAACGCTTTAATGTGACACAGTAGTATCCTGCTTTCCTTCTTGCATTTTTCTCATATTATTTTTTCCCCCCTCTCAGTAGTTCTGGCAGCACTGCACAGCATTCCCCCCCTTGGCAACAGGACTGGTAGCAAGCAGGGGATCAGAACCCTGCCAAGTCAGGTTCACATCCATCCACTCTCTTCAGGGAGACCCAGAGAGTGAGAGAAGTGCACACACACACACACACACACACACACACACACACACACACACACACAAAAGGTGGCTTTTTGCCACTCAGGCCTCTGGTTAGATGCACATCTCTTGTCAACAACCTCTGAGCTGGAACTGCAAACGCTGCAAAACTCCAATCAGAGCTTCACACGGGTCCTAAGTTTCCAAAAGGGCCACAACTATGTGTCTCCTTCTCTTTTCTTCTTCTAATTTGAGCGATTAAGCACTTTTAAAAGTCTGGATGGCAGAGTTCAAATATCTCCAGATTAATTGGTGCGAAGGTCATCCTTGGTGCAAACTCCTTCCTGAAGGGCACTCCGGGTGCATCACTGGGCATCTGTGCCTGTTGGTAGTCATGAAGCAGCAGAATAATAGTGAGAGAGTGAGAGAGAGAGTCTAGAATCCTCTCCATAGTCTGAGTCTCCATCGCTCCTTCTCTACTTAGCACTGGGAGCACGGCTCGTGTTTCTCCTGTCTAATGGTCAGCATGGGCTCCACTGCAGGCGCCGTAGCAGTGCCACCTGGGTAATGGGTGCTGTGGTAGGACACCGAGTGCTGGCTCTTCTTGGCAGCCAGGTGGTAGCGATGGCAGCACAGCGCCATGAGGAGCGTGATGGAGGCCAGCAGCACCAGTGCACCCCCTCCGGCTATAACGTAATACCAGTAGGTGGGCATGGGCTGCAGGGATACTGTAGTGTCTACTGTGGGGTCACTCATGCCAGGAAGGGCTCCCCCTGGTGGACAGACACAGAAAGGTTGGCTTGGGGTAGAGAAGCATGCAGACTGCATTGCTTAATGCCAGCATGACTGATTTGACTATTGGCATTTTTGTTATATTGGCTCTTGGCTCTGGTTTGCTGCACAGAAACGAAACAGACAGTCGCTGCACACAGACAGGCAGATGTGCATGCATGTTGCCTCTCCCTAGCCCTTGCCGTTTATGATTAGTTTAAGCGTTTTCAAATTTTTTGATGCACCAGATCAGGAGTTTGGCAATCATTTAAGAGGCGTAAAGCAGCATTACAAGATACTTACAAGGGTCTTTACAAGGGTCATAGAGAAGGTTGTTGTTCTTAAGCTTGCTTATCCACGTGTATACATAGCTTGCTGCATGGATCTAACATATATTATCACAGTTGAGATAACAGAGCTTTTCTATTTGGTCGAATGTTACATAATGCCTGGAATAGTCTACAAGACAAAGCCAAATTCTCAGCTAGAGAGAGAGTTTTTTATTAAAGTGTCAGAGTGTATGGTTGTGTGTGAGTGAACGTGCACATGCATACACTAAAATCCTGATGTGCTGTTATGTGTCTGTGTGTGTAGTCTGTTCTTTCATGCATGGATCAGTGCCAGCTTCGTCTGCCTCAAGCCAAACTCCTCATGAACCCCATTCAGCATTGCAGGGAAACAACTCACCCATCTTTCTTTCTCCCTCACACACACAAAAAACTGAATCTAGCAAATTCCTGCCACTGACACCCTCCTCCTTCCTCCCTCCTCCCCCCCAACAACATCACCAGCTTCATCTAATCTAATTCTCTGTCTCCGAATTCAAAAGTAAAACAAGCGTGTAATTCGAGTTGTCCGTGTATCTGCCTCATTTCTCCAGGAGCTGTCTAAGGGAACGGGCAGCCACTGATTCCAAAGTGAATTCCACTAAGAAGTCAGTCATAAGGAGTCGAGCACTCCTTATATGGTGCTGAATTCATCCAGAGAGCCAGCGGAAGAAAGATGGAGAGGGGGAGATATAGTGGAGCGAGGGAAACCCAGAGAGGTGGAGAACCGAGGAGTGTAGGGGAGTGGAAAATGCATGAAGAGAGAATGGCGAAGAGAAGAGCATGTGATGATAGTAGAGCAAAACGTTATTAGAGAGCCTGTGCACTAATTTGACTTATGGCACTGCTGCACATCCGAACCCACTGTCTCCAGTTCCTCACAGCCTCTCATGCTTACTACAGAGCGATAACTCGTCTAAACGTATTGCCGAAAGCTGCCAGCTTGTTCAGGATCAGGAAGGTGCACTGGAGCAATATGTGCGGTGAAAAAGTGCTGGTGCTGTATCCACACGTATGCCGTGATCGTCACATTTCATCACCACAATACCAACCACAAAACATCACGGACTATTTCACAATGAACCTCACTTGCATGCTGGGATACTGTCCATGCTGCGAATGGCAAGTTAAGATGATAACAGCGATGATGCCGGAGACGACACAGACACATTTCTCACAGACAACGGATCTGATTCAGCCTGCTCTAAACATGTATACGTGGAGCTCATATGCGTTATCTTCATCACATTAAAGACACAAAACTCAACCAAGAGATGGTCTTTGACAGAGCAAATCAGCTGCTGCAAGCTGTGCTGGGCAACAAGCAGGAAGCATAAACATCTGCACAGGAATACGACAGTCATTAGCGTGGGAACATGACATAAAAACTCACCAGTCATCTCCGGTGGGAAGGCAGGGAAAGGTTCTGAAATCAGAGAAATATACAAATTAGAGTGCAGAAAGAACCAATTAAATGTAAAACAAAAAAAAAAACCCAAACCAAATGTCTGGTATAAATAATATAGACTGACTTTCATTAAGGTTATGTATTGAGCATTGGAACTGAAAGAAATATTCTGTTATTATTTTTCAACCTCAAGCACCAAGAGTTGTGCTGAGAAAAAAAAACCTCACTTATAATTAAAGCCTATGGGAAGTTGTTGAATTGTGTCAATTAACTGTGTTAGGACAGGGCAGACATAAAAGAACATTGTACCGACGCTCTTTTTAGATTGTTTTGTTCAGACTTTCCAGGGTGAAGCAATACTGTACAAGTAATTGCATTATTAGGAGCTATCCCTGAGGTTTTGCGGTATCCACATGCAATCATAACCACAAATATACACTTGTCAACGGATAACCACAGATTCCTCCGACTGGAAGAACAGTCCAATCTCTGAAAGGACAAATTATATACAGAGCTGAATTTACAAAACAATTTGATTGCAAACTGCACAAGGGCGCTCTACACAAAAATATATTTTGTACAAATGGTTATTGATGCCCTAACAACTGCCCTTTAGTGATTTAAAGCAAAACATGCTTTCCTTTTTTTTTACTCTTTTCTTAGTACAGCGAAACATTGACATTTCTGAAAATGGTCCTCAAACTCAACATCGAAATTAGGTTGGAAAATGCAGGAGTATCGCTTTAAGAGTGAATGCCAGTGGACCAGAGCATAAAGCATGCCTTCTAGAGGCCCTTCAGATCTGCACAAACACATTACAGTGTGGAGAATGGCTGTGCTGATGAGCGAAAAAGAGTGGGAGAGGATGGAAAATGAAGAGATAGACAACAGAGAGGAACAGGCGCCTGCGTGCTCTGCACTTTCTCAGAAAACAGAAGGGGTGTTTAGAAAAGTCTGGAATGCAGACACAATTAGAAAAAGCTGTGCACAGAGAGCAGGGGCTGATCTGGCATGGGTGCAAGCTCTGCTGTGTTCAAGCCGAACAGCACTAATTGATAAGAGTACTAGTCCCAAAGCTCAGATTAAGAAAGAAAGTATGTAATGTAACACAGTTACTAATTATCTGGCCTTTTATACATTTCGCCTGTGAGAGAAGAGGGAGTCCACAGAGAACGTGTTTTTCTCTATTATAAGCACATACTGGACATACAGAGCTACACTGCGAATGCTGACTTCTCTCTGACTCCTCTGTGTGTATCTGCAAAACATATTCACATGACAGACACGACGGCTGTCTAATAACTCCTTGCCTCGACTCTGGAAAGCTCTAATTGCAAACAAGAGAGGAGAAGAAGAAAAATCTGATTAAACCCAGATTAGGATCAGAGCCCACAAGGCAAGTGTGACCTAGTTTCACTGATCAGTGTGAAGAGTGAATTTAAGAGTTCATTCATTCTGCAGCGAGTCTGGGATGTCACAGGATATGTTCACCTGACAGGGATAAACAGATAGGGGGAAATAAGAGGGGGGAAACGGGGAATAGCCAAAGACATTTGACCTACCAGTGCACTGTTCCAGCTCTGTGCTAGAACTCATGTGGATATTGTCGATCCAGATGTGGCCTTGGCTGCTGTGCTCAAAGAAGCCCTCAATGACAACCTGATTGGAAATAATGAGCAAATAATGTTAATAATATTAGATACACAAAATGACTTCTTTGACATTATAATTCTATAACTCATTCTATACTAAGACATACAGTATTTGCTATATACTAGACCACTTATTTCCTTTTTATATTAGTTTTTAAATCATTTATATTTTGTTTAGATTTTGTTAGTTTTAGAGTGGTTTTATTAGTTTCTAGTATTAGAATTACTATTAGTACCTACTATTGTACCTATTAGTATCTATCTTACTATTAGTATTAGACATGCTGTACTTTAGAAGTAAGATTAGTTTCAGTTTTAGTTTTAGATGAAAGAGATCATTTCTCATCCACACTGATTACTGACAAACACTTACTGCACAATACAGGGGTTAGACAATGAAACTGAAACACCTGTTATTTTAGACCACAATAATTTATTAGTATGGTGTAGGGCCTCCCTTTGCGGCCAATACAGCGTCAATTCGTCTTGGGAATGACATATACAAGTCCTGCACAGTGGTCAGAG
>JAOUQY010000049.1:19183604-19198604 GCA_028566355.1 Doras micropoeus
TGGTGGTGCTGGGGCTTGAACCCCCAACCTTCTAGTCAGTAACCCAACACCTTAACCATTGAGCCACACCTGCCCCCCCAACTTTTCCCTTGTGTTAAATATTTTTAACACAAGGGAAAAAAGGGGGAAAATCAAGCAACTAGTTAGAGTTAGATTTACTAGATAGAGTTACTAGTTATTCTCCCATATGCTTAAGAGAGACAAATTTCATATGTGTGCATTTGTACACAATCTGTTGACAGGAGCCTGGAATAGATAGTGTGAGCTCTGGAAGGGGGTAAAATATCAGGGCATCAAAGAACAAACAGCCAGTAATCTGCCGCTCTTAACTCCTAAATAACTGTAATGCTTTAACTATTTATACTTTGCTGACCAGCTGCAAGCCTGACAGCAACACGTGCAGCTTCTCACAATACCTAGACTGAGAAGGAGCAATAACTGTGCTATAAACAGACACGCACAGACACAAACACAGACCGACACCTGAATATGCATGTTTACACACAGACTGTACAAGGCTACATCTTCCTGTCTCGGCTCCCAGCAGCCTGGTCCTTACAGGGCTCCTGGCACCATGCAGAGATTAATAGTGCTCTATATAAGGCTTTAGAGCCGGAGACAGTGACCCAGAGTCTGAAGACTTAATGAGAGGTCACAGCCCTCCAGTGGGACAAGCCGAGACCTGTCCTGGGCTCTAAGTTAACACGCACACATGGACACAGTCTTATATGCCTCTTTAGAAGGAGAATCTAGCTTATAGAACGATCGGGCTGCAGGGACCAGCTGGCCTCGGGTTGTGTTACACACTGTCCTTTCTCCTTCTTCTCTCCTGCACCACAACCATTCTGTACATCTGTTTCATGCCTGGGTACATGTGTGTACATCTGTGCCTTTTTAGGCACGCATGTTTGCATGCACATAGACTTACTTATAAACACAGTCAAATTTAAATATATAGTCAGTGTTTTAGCCAGGCACATGTTGCTTTGAAACTCAAAAAGATACTCAAAATCCAAGGAAACTGAGCCAATTCCTTCCATGTTTCCCCCAAAGCACCATACACAAAAGACATGGCACATGATAGACAACATGATAACATGAGACAACACACAATACAGTGTCCTAGACCAAGCATGTTACACAGCTTGTTCTGCACACAACCATGTGGATCAGACCGGTATTCTTAACACTGAAAGCCATCTTATAGCAGTCAAAACGCAGCTACACCACATACTAACTGTACCATCTGAACCTGAATGTAAACAGAGCATTCAGCCTGCTAATATAATACTGATATAGTGATAAATTACATCATAATGTGCTTTGCTCAGAGTATGCTGGGTACTGAATGACTTCAAGATATCATATTTATTTCCTAGCAAATGTCACCATGTCAAAAAAAACTTACTACTGTAATACACATCCTGTATTGTGATTTTATGAGACATGCACCCTTTCTGATTTTTAACTGTTTAATTGCAATTGCACTAATTGTTGCTTACTGGGCAATGTTTAATATTATCATAAATATATTATAGAACTTGTAATGCTGGATTAAGTCTCCATCACCGACTTGTAAGGTCACTTGATTTCTCCCTAACACATGACCCTCTCAGTCCTGTGCACACAGACACGTCCGCTATAACACAATGTATATGAGCATATATCCCTTGCCTCGACTGATGGTTTCCTCATATTAGTGGGTTAGCTTATCTCCGCTGTCAGTGCTTTAGCCTGCAGAAACGGATTTGTTCAGACACCATCACCCACTCAGCAATTTTCTTACACTGAATCCTTGCAGAAAAGCATGCCTTAGTGTCTTAGTGTGACCCAAAATGACCTCCTTCGTCTACAGACGGTACGGTAGACCCTCACCATGGCTATGCACAGTGTACGCTTGAGTAACCTAACACCGTCAGCCTTTTGTCTGCACTCATTAATTCATGTTTGTGAGCCTGGAAATCCGGCAGCTCAGTACACAGGGGGTTCCTTTATGATCCACGGCAAAGAAGTGCCATAACTGGGTCATGCGTTCGAACCTGGGCTGTCTGTAGCTCCAGGGGAAAAGGGGGAGACTGTTATTGTGGAGCGCTGCTGGGTAGAACTGGAAACGATTGTCATGGATGAGTGAACTCTATGTGTGTAAGACAGATTCTCGTTGCCATATAATGTGCGCAAGTGTGTGTCTGGAGGGTGCGAGCGCCGAGAGCTGGCATTCATTCACGTCTAAGCATTCATATCATGCTGATACAGTAGTGGTCCACATTTCTGAACACTGTCTGCAGCTAAAAAATGTATTACATAGACCTGAGTCCAAAGTGGAACAATTTTATGACTAAGCTTCAGAGTTAAACACTCAGTCATCATTAACAATCCTGAACTGTAATGAGTGTTTGCTGTTGGGTGATGTGATCAGTAATACAGCACAGAGAAACTGCCCAACAGTATTATTACCATCCGTCAACAGGCTTGAATTCGCATAAGCACATGATACAGCCGAGACCAGACTGTACAGCCCAGGGGGGTGGGGAGGTTGAAAGAGAGAAGGGGCAACTGGGTGATATATGAATCACTGTGAGGAGGTTGGATAGTAAGCTCTCGCCGATTTTCCTTAGCGCCTCACATCTACTGTTCCAGCTCTCTAATGTTGGAGAACAAATTGGTTGGCTCTCCCAACTGTAGCCGTGGCAACAGTATGACTTGATTATACGTACAGTTGAGTAAACTAAAGACTGGTTTGTGGGGGAGGTTTAAAGCAACTCCACGGGATGGAAATTGGTTAATACCGATGCTCAGACATACAGTAAACACTAAACATATTTTATGGCAGGTTTGTATTGCTGCAGCTGCAAATCTGTGAACATGTACATGCAGGAATTCATGGGTGTGTGCCAACATACTATACATAGCAAGAATCTTGAACGTGTGCACTAGGGGGCAGAGTATCTTTTTCACTCTTGGTCTTGGAATTGAAAGCAATTCTGTTTGTTCTTGAATCAGTCTCAGATTAGAGTGGCAATTTTAGAGCGGGACCTCGGGACCCTTTTTCCGCACAGTAGCTCCCTCCCTTTTGGATGTGTTTTTCTGTTTTCGCACCATTTAAACTGAATGCTGTCACTCAGTAAGTTAATCTTTCTGTCACTCGTGAATGTAACTGCAGTGCAGACCCTTTATAGGCATGCAAGGATTGAGATGAAACAAAACAGCAGTGATGTCAGTTGGTGAATGGCCGGCAGGCACAACCATTTATTCTTTATTCGGGGGGAACACTGAACTGGTGAGAGAGTAGATTTTAAGAAACAATATCGCTGTGTTAGATGTGTGTGTTGTATATATGACTGCAAAACATGATGTGTCGTGCCCCAAAGAGCTATATAATACCATTAAATGTCACAATTTGAAATATTAGTACACTGCAGTTATTAACACACTAATGTGAGTTGTCAATATACCTGGTAAAATGTTCAGTATGACCCTATTGAGCATCTTTTGGGCTTCAGGAATTTTCTTATACAGAATAAAAGAGCCCATATGAATAGGGTAAGTGTTTTGTGTTACATTTTGTTTCAATTCACTGGAGCTGGAGATGTAGAGTGTGCTAACCTGTACACCCCTATAGCCAACATGCTGCAACTTCCCCTACATAAATTTCACGTTTGAGTATTAACAGGGGTGACAGTAAATAAGTTTATGTAAATATCTAGTCGGGAAAACAGACTTTTTTTAGGTCTTGGAATCTACTCCTCTTCTAAAGGTTCGGTTTTGACTTGGGTTTGGCCACCCCAAAATCCCAAAGTCTTGGTATTGATTCAGACTCGACCCTTTAAGGTCTTGGTCTTAAGTTGGACACAATATAGGTGGACTTCCCCCTGTCTCTACTCACAGCAACTCAGATTCATCCAACATGTAGCTGAGATTTTGGAGATATGCCCCTGGGCTCCTCTGAGAGTTCAACTTACATATAACCCCATTCTCTGTGACGTGATGCAAATAAATTTAGGTGCGTCTTGCAGGAGTATAAATCAACCCTTGGAGTACAAAACATGTCACAGTGGAGCTACTCTCAAAGGTACATATTTTGTGCCTTTCATTACCTGGATGAGTGAATGTAATGAACTGTTAAACCACATTTAAGGACCAGAGGCTGTTGTATGTGTGAGGATACGTTTGCACTGAATGTACCTTGGGGAGCAAAAGCGTACCTGTACAGTATCTTGTTCTGACAGCACAGAAAGGTATTAGACATTAAATTCACATCATCACTGGTCCACAGACAAACAGTTTCAGAGCAAACAAGTTTGACGGTTTAATGATTTTGTGAAAATGTAACACCAGCTCATACATTAGGCATTTATATATCACTTTTTTTACATTTGCAAATAAAAAGCTTTGCAAATGGCAGGGCTATCATCAGGAAGCTGTTAGCTCATATGGGATTTTTCCACTGTCGGTGCTAATACAACACATTACAAATTGCTGGATAATGACAGACAGGAGACTCATCCAAGCCCTCCGATGATAAAATGCATGAACACAAAATTGCTCTGTCCTGCTGTGAGGCAGAGCTTGGTGTAGCTGAGATCAGTATGAAAAGGGGCAGTCCAGTATTGACCTGGGCAGAGGAGTGGAGGCTAAATTTCCTCTCCACAGGAGGAGGTAGTTTGATAGAGGCTTTTTCCCCAGCGGTCTGTGCCATACTGGGCAGACACACCTCCAGGCTGTGTATTTACTCAAGATTTCTATCTCTGCTGCAGAAAACTGGACTGCTTCTGCCAACATACAGTCATGGTAAACAGAGCTCACAGCCCAGGCCTTTGTCCATTCCTTCTTTCATTGGAATTTCTCTCAAGGCTTGCTTGTTTTCTGTTCTGTTCCTGCTTGTCTTTTTTTGTCTTCCCTTTCCTCAGGCTTGTTTTGTATCTCATAAAACATGGTTTGGCGGCACACTCTGGCAACAGGCTGGCGAATTCAAATTAAACAGCAGTGGTTGGGGGAGGCACTCCACATATCATCAAATTGGGTTTTTCCAACACACACACGTTCAAATCCTATAAATCTCTTATCTTTGTGCTGAGATCCAGCATGCACATGCTCCCACACACAATTTCACACACAACGTCTAAAGTGTTACAGAATTTTCTTAATGCCATGGCAACTGCAAGCCTCCACATCCCACAGGCTTTCGTCATTATTGCTTGCTTATGATGGAAAGCCTGTGACCTGCCGATATGATAGCACTCATCCTGGCATCTGCTTGCTTCTCCATGCTATGGGTTCACTGAAGTACCTCTGTGCATCACTGACACTCTCAATCCAAGATCAGGGGACCTGTGACAGCATGTCTTTAGTTTCTCCCGAGAGAGGGAGTTAGAGATGTGCACTAGTGGTAAAGTATGGATTTCACTGAGAAAAGGGTGTCAAACACTAATGGGAGTGTTTAGCTGTTTTTTTTAGCTGAAGTGTTTAGCTTCATCCAGGTTCTAGAAGACCACGCCATAGCCAGATAAGACACTTTTAACAGTATATTCAAAAAGAAGAACCAATAGCCAGAGCCACCGAACCTACTGGACCATCTTCCACCAGATTCAAAGACAACTATTAAATCCAACATGGATGAAGTGCATCGATAGGTACTTTCGGCCCAAACAGTTCTTGGGACTCATTGAGAGGAACTGCTCACTGGGGAGCTACCCTGAGCACTACAAACCTTCAAGCACTTTTTGGTATAGCAATGTTACTTCTGTGCATTCAGATCAACTTTGGATGTTGTGGTCTTTTACTTTCTTGTAATCCTCTTTCAGCTTCTTGATTTTCTGTCTACATTGCTTTGCTGCAGGGTATATTTTGCTTAGACACATCAAAATCATGTTGTATTTCCTCCTTCACACATAGGCTCAATAAAACCTGGACTTTACTCTTCAGCCACATGTTTGTGTTTTATTAATGCTAAGTTTTACATGGATGTTTTAAAAAATTGTGGTTGCACTCAACATACACTGAAGTACCAGAAAAATTGGTACTGGAGCCTATGCAAAATACATAGAACTACAATTGTCCTCAATTCCTGCAGTGTGGACACATTAAAAAAGAGGTACTCCCTCCAACAGTTGTAGGAACTATGAATGAGTTCCCCCAGTCTAAAAGTGCCTAATGGCACTTTTAGTGCCTTTATCTGACTAGCTTTTGACCAGCTCACACTGGTTGTAACAAAATAACTGATGAAAATGCTTACCAGTGATTAGATGCACTATGAAATCTAAAATATTGTGCTTTTAAAGTAATGAAACTTTAAGAAATGAAACTTAAAGGTTTGAGGAATAAAACAGCACAAAATTTCCTATTCTATTCTACATTTGTACTTTCTCTGTGTTTTCTGTGTGTATACTGTTGCAGGAGCCAACTTCATTACTTTTAGTTTTTGGTGGTACAAATTCAAGCACCAAAAAACCCCACTTGAACATTTATTACTGTGCCACTGGCCAAAGGAAAAAGCAGTTCTTGTTATCTGGTGCAGTTGAAAAAGGCCCTTTGTAATCATTTTTTTTCTGTTGTCGGGTTTCTGTTTGAACTTGACGGCACATACACAGAAGCACACACAGACGTTATGTTAGTAACACTAGTCCCTTGCTTGTTTCCGAGCCTGGAGATCAGGACTCAATTAAAGAGGCATTCCTGGAATGCTTTCAGAAGGATGAAACCCGGGACAGTAGATGCCTGCCTGCTGTTTATTTTCTCGACCCACTGCTGCCTTGATCCGAATTTGTCATGCTGTGTGTCAAACAGACCCACGAAGGAGAGGTGAATCACATGGGTATGGGGGCAGGGTCATACAAGGCAGCGTGATTAACCCTAAGCAGAGTCACAAGACACCACTACATGACATAACAATGATCTTCCTGCTACTAATCCAAACCTGACCAACAGAACACTTTCCCTCCAATTCATAACACTGTAGTCTACTAACATCTTTCTGCTACCAAGCCAGTTCCTGACCAATGGCATAATTTCCCTCCAGTGTTTAACAAAATAGCACTTGACACCAAGCCGACCAATAAGAGCCTTTCCCTCCAGTTTTCGAAAGGCAGTCATTACTTGTCAGTTAAGTGGGACATGGCACATTGTTGCCACTGTTGGTATGATCAGAGGAAAGGCTGAAGTGTGTGTATCCTGTGTGAAAGAGTTCTCCATTATGTGCTAATACAGACAGCTCCATCAGAGATCATACTGTGGTGACAATCTTCACACAGTCAAACATAAAACCCTGGCAAAACAAAAAAAAACTGCCTCAGATGGAAAAAAAAAAGACTAGAGAAACCTACAAACACTGTCAAAAATGCAGAGGTGATAACAGAAACAGCTGAAAAGCGATGAAGCCAGACACTGATATTACTTACTTCGATGCAATAAAGTGAGTAAGGGAGGGCAATATGGCAAAAAAAACAAAAACCTGTATGTTATATCACAAGACTTGAAAATGAATAGAAATGGCACTTTTGTTTAAGGTCCTCAGGAAGACATGAATACAGACAAGGAAATTTTACATTTTACCATTTTACACAGTTTTAATGTCTGTAACAGTGGGAGATTAATAAGTATTATAAATGTAAAAAAAACGACAGTTATTGTTCATTTGGCTGATGCCAAATTGGCTTACACTTGATATAGGACACAACTAAGCAGTTGATTCTTGCTCAAGGACCCAACCATTTCAACCTGGTGGTTCTGGGATTTAAACCTTCTGAGCCCCCAGTACATAAATATTATATAACTATACCAGCCGTAGTGGTGCACTTCTCTTACCTGTCTTGTAGATCTCGTAGCGCAGCGAGAAGCCGGCTCCCTGGTGGGCGTAGTCGGACACAAAACGGATGTGGAGCACAGGTCCTGATGAGATGATGGCTGGCGGGGCGATGTTACTACAGTGTTTCCCCAGAAGATCTGCAGAATCTGAATTGCCGTCCCGGATTTCGACGAAATCATATCTGCAAAACAAATCCAATCACACAGGGAATATGTTGTGAGGGCAGTCATCCAGTGGGGTCAAAGCATGAGTAATTATATCTGACCCTGTGACCTGTGTTACATGCATTCCTGCCTGTCAGTGAAACGAGTGCTGGCAACACATACATCTTCAGCTGTTTCTCCTAAGATCTTAGATGCAGTTTGGTTCTAACAAAACCTGGCAGCAGACAGCACAGTTGGAAGGGGAAAAAAAATCAATGTAACAAACAGCACACTAAAATAAATCAAAGTGTAGACTTTCTCAGTCCTGTAAATACATACCTTTGTAATAGTTTTATCGTTACTGAAAAATTTATAGCAACCACTGAATAATATGCTTGAAGATGAATAACTGAATAACACAGAGGCTTTCAGGGGTTAAAGGAATACACACAATTAGAGCTAACAGAATAAGAACAAAAACCTATAAAGGACAACGAAGGCTCAAGTACACCCTCTCTCTCATACATATTCAGCACAGATATACTGTATGCACGCACACACACAAACACATGCACATTGTGCATGTGTGTGTTTATAGCCTGTCCGATTTTCTTCGGCAGCACCCACTATAATGAGTTCTCTATCCTTTTTTCTCATTACATCCCCCAGTTTATACACAGCCGTTGCCTGAGGAGTTTATGCACACTGTGGTCAAAGGGGGCTCGATCTCAGTTAACTAAGGAAAAAACACGCCTATTATGCACTTCGAACATTTCCTGCCTGATTACACAAAATGGACTCCATTCCTCAAAGACACAAAAGGCTGACCTTAATGACAAGTAAATTAAAAACAGCTAAAATGCAAAAAAAAATACAAAAGAAAGCAAGAGAGCTTCAGTACAATCTCCTATTGTAATGAATTGAATTAGATCAAATTGATTAATCTGCTTTTTCTTCTGAGGCTGAATTAAAATCATTTAGGTCTTACAACAGAGAGGGACAGAATGCTACAGAAGGAACTACTGAAATGCCATTAAGTCTAATGGGGATGTAAAGGAAGATGGCTGCCCTGCTAAGCACTGTGCAATCACACTAACATGGCTGATTTTTGTTATTGTTTTAATGGAGCCGCTCACACAAGTTCGCTCGACACTAAAGCGTGACTGGTGCCAGTGTGTTGAGGCTGATCTGACCGCAGTCTAATGAGCCCGCGACTCCTCACTGCACTCGAGCTGAGGAGAGCTCATTGTTCAACAATTAACTCCAGCTGAAGAGTCGAGAGTCGGCTGACGGAGAAGTCAACGAGCTTCAAGAGTTTCGTCTCTTGTTCTCTTCTTTCAGCCACTCATGCATCACCCAGGGTGCACGAAAGACAAGTCGTGTTCTCACATATAAAGCTTTTAGAATACCGTAAGTGATGAGTGTCTGTGCTGAAGGCTGCTAAGCAAAGACACCTCTGAAAGGCTGCTGTCTTCAGAACACTGAATCACTTAGGCTGGTTCGGAAATGAGAAGCAACACGTGTGGTTGGGTTTTGCTGGAATGTTGGCTTTAAGCCTGTATGAATGATTACTGTTGTTTTCATTAGGTTTGGCTCAGGATGGTCTAACAGTGCCTTATAGCTGAGCGTCTATTTTCTCTACTTTCTATCAAAAACTTTAAGACTTTATTTATCACACATGCATTATTCCAGTCTCTGTATTGTTGTTTATTGTATGTACTCTTACAACTGTTATGTTGTTCATATCGTTCTGCACAGCATGCATTTATTGTCTTCTATCTTGTTGTCAATTTGCACTGTAACCATTCCTAATCTGCCCTGCATGCTGCCTGATGATTATCTTATACTATCAATTTTCTATAATACATTTCGGCCACTGACACTGGAGAACTCCATTTCATTCTGCTATACGGCTATAATGACAATGAAGCTCTCAACTCTTCTACTACTTTTCAAACATCATCTTCTGCCATTGCCCTGCACGCTTCACTGGCTTCAATAAGACCCCTGCTACGGAGATCCACCTTTTCCTTTTCCTTTTCCCATCCTTTTATAAATACCCAAGTGAGTCTGATTTCTGGAAGACGATGAAGGTGTGACACGGTTTAGTAGGTGGAGGCTGTGTGCCAGGAAAAGGAGGGGGAGGAAGAGACGTAGCGAAACCCAACACTGCCTTTGGTTCATTAAGTGACAGACACCAGCAGGTGTCTTCGAAACCATCAAGCATGTAGACTACATGATGAGCACAAAAATGACACAAAGAAGCACTGATTGCTCAGTGATAACACTGACAATCACAGGGGTTACAGCCATCAGGAGCAGGAGTTCAGAAGTCCCTGATCTATAGGCTAGTGGTCTGTGACTTAATGACCTGGATTGAATAGAATCAAAAGGATGAAGAAAGGAGGTTGCTTAATTTTCTAATCGAAAACTAACTGACTTGAAAATAATATTAATTTAAAGGCTAGGTTAGTAAAACAATGTGGTACACAATTTCTTATAAATATATTTTAACGCAATGGGACTGGTTTGGATTTGTCTATGGAGGAATAAAAAGCTCTAATTGTGCCTAATGTGCTTAGTATTAAAATATTTGGATTGCATTTATGAGATAAGAGTGGGCTGTGGGATTGTTGTAACACTGGAAGTGGTCCTTTGCAGCAAACCTTTGTGTGCGCCAGCTCACAGTCTCATATAATAAGTCTCATATAATAGCGCAAGAGGCAGTACTCATTATGAGTATGTGATTTTCTCACACTCACATTTCAGTGTTTAAACACTCTTTAAAGGCAGATTTGCATTGCTGAAGCTTAGGCTTCGATAAAAAAGAATAATAAAAGAAGGAATGAAACATCGGGTAGTTGCAAAAAAAAGTATATTTTAAAAACAAACAACAACAGTAATATATGTAATACTACTACTACTACTAATAATAATAATAATAATAATAATAATAATAGTAGTAGTAATCATAATCCTTTTATGGATTAATAATCCTCGTTCTCATTCTGGTACAATTTCATCCTGTTGACAGCCAGGAGCTGTGTATTATTTGGTCTGGTACTCTGGGGGAGCTATGGTGGGCTGTGGGCAGTTCTAGTTGTCTTCAGACTCCAATTTAACCCACCCGTCAATTAACACACACACATGCGCGCACACACCCACGCACACTCTGGCTACAACAGCAGCATTCATGATTGCTCTCTAATCATTACAGTCACATGACCAGCAGCTTTAAAGCGAATGCTACGGGTAATTAGATTTCTATAGATTTTTATTATGGGATGCTGTTGCTATGGTTTCATATCAGTTAGATAAAGACGTTGGGTTTATCAGCTTTCTGAAGCTGATTGTAAGAACCTAAACGCTTAAATGTATTCCTTTGGCTGGGTACAGAAACATTCATACTGAAGTTGTCTTGTTTTTTTTCCTTCCATTATTACAATTTTTCCCTCATGTGTCTATCTGTGGGAACTCTCCATGGAGCTTTTGTCTGAGATGATCGGGGTAATGTGTGTGTGTATGTATTTGTGTGTGTGTGTATGTGTGTGTGCACTCCACCTCCTGCTCTCTGAGCTGCCTGTTAATTGCCTTTCACACGTTCTATGTTTCAGGCAGGAATCTTTTTCACACCTGCACACACCCATCAAGCTTCAGAGATCTGACACACACATACACACACACACACACACACATACACTTTGTAACACTGGGTTAATGAGAGGCCACCTTCAGCTTGACAGACAATGACCATCACTGTTTCACTGTCACACACCAAAGCAACGCTCTGTTTACAGTAAGAAAACATCAGTAAGGCTAACAAATAACAATGCTTTAAAAAAGTAATGAGGAAAAAAATCCCGGGCAAACAGGCCACGTTCCTGCCAAGAATCTGCAGATAAACGTCTTCACACTCTTTCCCATGGTACAAAGCTGCTCACTTACTTACAAAAGAAAGAAAACCAAACGGACCTTGCTTAGAATCTGTAAAAACCCAAGAAAAAAGAAAGATTCTGAAAGCACCTATAAATCATTAACTCTGTGTCTGAGTTCAATCAAACTCAAACTGCTTATTTGTTTGGGTGTGCAAGCGAGTAGTGCATCAGTAGTTTCTTACTACTGACAGTCAGTATGGGAAATGAGAAAGAAAACTTTCTGGTATTTAGTGTGGCCTGAACCTAATGTCCAGAGAGGTATTAAATATTTTACAGCAAAGACTTTATAGATATATAGCATGTCCTACTAAATCACTTAAACTTGCATTATATTGCAGAACGACTATGCTTAAGACCACGCTCCTCCAGATCTGCGACATAACGTTAATCGTCTTGGCTGTAACAAATGTTTCTGCAACCCGAGTAAGACTGTTATACATGTGGGACATTAATAAGTCCCCTGAAGTCCAGCTCTGCTTCATACCATCCATTGATTCTTCATTACATGTGGAAAAATAATCATTGATCAGGTGGACCCCCTGGGAAGTGGTGTAGGACAAGGTTATCATCAATATGTCACTTCAGACTGGAGCAGAGACAGCAGTGCCATACTGCTCTCTTTCACACCCCAAATCCTTCATGGACAGGGAATTAAAGCGAGAAAATAATCAGAGGGAAAACAGGCCAGAGTGCTATGTTTGTCTGTGTTTGTCTTCTTCACCATTTGGCAAAATCTGGCTCAGGAACAGTTTAAGCTCAACTGACTGGGTTTGCTATGCTGGACTAAGCCTAGTCAGGGTAGATGGGTGCTCATCTAAATCCATGTAAATGTCACAGAACCATTCACCACAGAAAAGCCGAGAGATGTCGTGATTGCGGCAGATTAGCATTAAACTAATGCTAACCTCCTTTCCCCAGTGTTGACGTAACAAGAGCCCAGGCAGCTGTCTCCTGTCCTCAGCTGGAGGACATTAACGTGCTGCTGGAGCTGTCACTGCAGCTCGGCATGCGTCAGGAACCGAAACTTTGAGGATGCTCCAGAGTTTCTGTCATAATCCAAGCTCACTGTTGAGAGATGTTTAAAAAAACAGAGCCAGCACTGTGCACTGAGCCCTCAGGGGAGCACATGTGGAGTATTTGAACACTGGTTAGCCTCAGCTAATCTAGCCAGTGCTAATCTTCAGGGTAAATACACTTGCGGTGCCATATGTACTGTAAAACAAAGGTAATAACAACTTGCCACTGATCCCAAACTGGAACCTAATCAACATCTGTAATGCAGAGTGCATACACGCCATGGCACTCATTTCTAACCTAGAGCAAGCAATTGCTCCAGACACGTGCCACGACTTTGTGTGTTTTAGCCTTGTGCGTTATACAGTGAGCATATTCGTCTATGAAAAGCTCTCATAAAAGAGGAAGATCTTGTTTGTAGGCTATTTGTTCCATAGCGATACAGCAGGAGTCACAAAGCGAGAATATGAAGGAATACACAGAGACAGAAAAACAGACAAAGAGCAAGGGAAAGCACCTGCAACCAGCTCATCTTTGGGTCTAGATCCATTATCCATGCCATTCAGGAGTGTGGCTTGCTTGATTGAATTACAGATATATCATAATAAATCATGTAGCTCTTTTTATATTCATTCAACATCAATCTATTTATAACCCTGAGGGGCGGGAAGCAGTTGGCACTGCGCCAGGCTTGTGTGGCGTGATCTGCTGAATTATAATGCACACTGCAGAGTGAGGCACAGGGGCAATGCTGTCATGATTATTCCAGCTGAGCCCTGAGCTGTGGAGCCCTGGACCTGTTTGCCCATCCTGACACTGCACTTCTTCCCAATGCAAACACAATCACTGAAATATTCTCACGGCAAACACTGACACCGCAGCTCGCCCAATCTGCAAATATTGCACTCTTCTGATAGAGAACGCTGGTTTTCCTACGACGCCCTTGTTTTCTCGTCTCTTCACTCTACACTTACACTTTTATGTGGGAAATGGTAATTAATCAGGAAGTGGTTAAATGTCCCATGAATCCCATGAAGAGTGACGCAGCAATCAAGGAGAATGAGAACAATTCACGGAAAATTATCCAGAGGCTCACGAGTGAACAGAAGCCATTGGATTCCTGGGAAGGAGTATGACTCAATGTCCTGACACCTTTCGAGGCAGCTGATTAAAAGCGTTAGCGCGGTGAACACGCAACAGGAAGAGAAGCCATAGTAAATACAAAAGAACAGAGGAACGTTCTGGAAATTGGAGTGATTTTGAAACAAAGTGTGTTACCCATTCACACTGAGATTAGAAAAGATTTATTAAGAATAAAAAAAAAGAACAGCATTGTCCCAGCTTTAAAAATAACCTGAGGATGTGCAACTGACAAACCAGCGACAGGTAGAACAAATCCATTTCGTGTGGCATTTTTCATACACTGCATTCTATCCTGTGCAGATTTGAATCTTCCCGTTTCTGTAAAATGCAGTTTTGCTGCAAAAGCAAATCATTATTGATAAACTGATAATGTACTGGGGTTTCGAGTGTGAAAACACTATCTGATCATCATTTTTTTTCCTTATTTCCTTTCTCCATAGTTTGAGAGGCAGAGTGAACCTTTTGCCTCACACTCATCCATTCTAGATGAATGAACGCTGTACTGCATCTCCAACATCTATTTCAAAACTGTTCAAAACAGCCTTTTGCAGATTCACCGCACTCATGAGACAGGATCTAAACTGCAGTCTCCCCAGGAAGCATGCGAAACACTAGCGGTGTAGCTGAATCACTAGCGCTGTTCACTCCAAAGCGGAGAACCTGAAATAGAGAATGGGCTGCATTCTTTGGAGATGACTTATGAGAGTGGGAATGGTGGGAAAAAAAGCAGAGGCAGAGACAGACATGACAAAATGAAAGAGAAATATATAATAAGAAGGGCGAAGGTATGGCACCAGACCAGACTGCTGAAGACTAAACTCTGTCTATGAGGGAAAGATGAAACATAATTTCTCTCTGTCTGGTTACATCTGTAATGGTAACAGCCACACCAGGGTTTAAATCTACTCCAGACTGTGTTCAACCAGTCTGGCCAGCACTGACATGATCCCTGAGCTCAATAATA
>JAOUQY010000049.1:19210410-19223623 GCA_028566355.1 Doras micropoeus
TTGTGATACGCTTGCATAGTACCTTCAGCTGGTCTTATGACTGATTTCCTGTTGAAAACTGTCTCTCTCTCTCTCTCACACACACACACACACACACACACACACACACACACAAATACTTACCAACACAGGAAAGCAGTAGAAGTTCCTTGTTTGGTGATGAAGTAATGAGCAAAAGAAAGATCCTGAGAAGTGTCTACCCACACCACCTTTAGTCAGTCTCTAATTTAAGACGCTGGCGGTGTGCAGAAACGCATGCTGACATAATAGTATGGAGGAAGAAAAGAGGAAATTATAGTTTTAAGGGAACTGAAATAGATAAATCACCACACTGCACACATCAAAGTCTTTAGCATACATCCTTAAGAGCAACTCAAACCAACTGTCATGTTCATATATACCACACCCAGCACTGGTTCCTCACTGGCCCCCTGTTTCCCCTGTAACTACACACACACATATACACATACACACAGACCTCAATGACACAGCAACCTCCAGAAATAAACTCCAAGAGCTGCTCCTCCTCAAGCATACTAACCAGCACATGACAGAGCAACGGGCTTGACCACAACACCCACTGTCTCCTTAAACATGGACCAAAAGCAACGTGTCATTAAGATCACTTTAAATTATTCTCTAGCTGCACATGATCTGTGGGCTTTGGTTGTCTTGCTCCAGGGTTGTTCCACTCTCAGGTTGAGTTTTACTGAGGTCACATGACCAGTCATTATGTGTGGTGGCATGCTTGAGCCACATGAATAAAATTCACTCATCATGACAGAGAGATGAAAGAACAATTCCTTGCTTTCTCTCTGTTAGTGAGTCAGCAAGATGGATCCTCAGGAGGTCTTTGGCCCAGTCCACCCTGATGCTCTTATCTCCATCTGAGAGTGCCGGCTCCTGCCAAGAGTGAGCCCTGAGCTCTGGAGGCCACGATATAGTTTGACCAGTTTGACCTGAGAGCTTTAACCTGTCAGCAGCAGCGCTGATTATAACTGTGTCTATCCACTGTTTCGTGATCAGTCGGACAGTTGTTTTTAGCCATGGTTAAAGTTTATATTAGGTGAGAGGTGCTGATCTGAGGACAGAGCAAAAGAGTTATCTTGGCTCAGTGTTGACAGTGCAGCTTGGTCCTCTCTACACTTAGCTTGACCTTCCACTGACCTGGTATCATCCATCTTTAGGGCTAATGGCAGGCTGAGTATGGAGATCTTTGTGAAGAACAGTGGAGGCTCTGTGTCCAGTGGTTTGGGCTGTCTGCACTATCCGCCTCACAGGAAGAGGAGCGCAGAGACTGCATGCATGGGTTAGGTTGTCTGAGTTTCTGAAGACACACCAGAGCAGGTGGATGTTTTCAATGTAATGGTGCATCCAGGTTTTCAGAAAATATATGAGGGGTTAAAAGGTAAAAGATGCAATTGGAGATCAATTTGGGGTTGACTTTTTGGGGGGAAGGCTTATTTTAAGAATGGTAGGTGCGTCCCTGTGCATGCATGGGTTTACACTCCTGTTCCAAAGATGCTCACAAATCATTTTTTGCAAGCCCAAGTCAAGTTCCAAGTCTCCGTGGTTGTGTCATCTGTGGCAGTGTGCATGAGTAAAGTTACACTTTTGAATAAGGGACGGATCGATATTCAGCTCGTCAGACATTTCCTTATGTCTGTTAATGCAATGAAAATAAATAAAATAAAATAAAATAAAGACCCTAATCTTGAGTCTCAAGTCACTGTGTGTGTGACTTAAGTGCAACTTAGGTCTCCATCTCTGCCCTGTTCCCACTTTGATCACAATCTTTACCATATTTCAGTGACTGAAAAAGCTTTGTATTATGATAAAGACTGTGATCAAAGCTAGTACTATTGTGCTAACGCCTTAAGCTTTGGAGGTATCACTCTAATTAATATTCATATTCACTTGGGAATAGAAGCAGCAGACACCTGTGTCATGCCCCCCACATCTACCACTGAGCTACAATATCCTGAGTAACATGTATACATGTTAAGGACTGGGACAGAAACATTCTGAAATGCAACTCTGAATCAGACATTCCTATCATAGGGCAAAGGTCAGACACAAAGAAATGTTATCAGGGTTTACAAGATGTCCGCTGTTTCTCTCTCCACTCTTATCAGAAGTTGAAGCGAGCCATGCCCACTCACGGACACTCAGTGGATGTGTTCTAAAGAAAACATGACGTCAATCATTCTCCCTTTGATGGTCTATGGAGCACGTATACCTCCATATGCCGCATTGCTAGCACTGTAAGAATTCTGTAGGTGTCAAGATATTCTTGTTTACATGCTCACACGCACAACCTCCCCTAGGCTACCATCAGCGAGGTGTACTGACCTCCCCTTATGAGAACAGTAAATTACTATGTCAACAGCAAATGGACGCCAGTGACAATCTAATTTACAGCCCGGCTGTGCTGATAGATATCTTTCTCCCTTAACTGAAAAAAGTCCACTTGCACAACAAACACACATGCACACACTTGTGTCCTGGGTTCATTTTCTTTTCACACATGTTGTCACTGCGTTTTTTTCTATTCATTAAGAGCTAAGCAGTACATGTGACTGAATTTTCAATCCCTCCCATGGACCACATACACATCCTGGTTTGTTGATCGGCTCGCTGTTCCTTGTCTGATCTGTTCATCAGAGCACAGAGGCTGTGTGCAGCAGGCTGAGATCACAGCACAGTACATCTTGGGCCAGGTCTCTGCAGGAGAAGCCTTTTATTTGGCTATTTACAGCCACGTGTCACTGTTGTTGCCTCTGGCATGATTATCACTGTAGGATGAAGCGGTGTCCGGGGGTTCATGCGGCACAATAGTGACTGAGGAAACTGCAGACCTCATTATCTACAGAGCTATCCAGCCCTCCTGTGGCCTATCTACTCTGTACATTCACAGTCTTTCAGCCAGCATACGGTACCAACTTGTAGATGTGCTTGCAGGCCTGACTGTGTTCAACTGAATGAGCAAGATGGTCATGGAGAATTCTTTCAGTTCTCTGTTGCTTTTATGAATACTAAAATGTGAAGCATGAGATGCTGATAAATATTAAATGCATCTGCATGATGATTAACTATGAATTATACTGTAAGATGAGCATAAAGCAATTATAATGAATAACTGCTTTAGTGTTAAGTCTTGTCAGCTTGTCTCTTGGTGATGGCAATTCCATGTTGATCCATAAGGGGGCAGATGTCTGCCAAGGGATCACTGGGAGAAACAAGTGGTCAAGTAAAGTCTGAACAAAAAAAAGCATAATCAGAATCAAAGGAATAGTTTGAGGATTAAAAGAAAAACAATGTGCAAAGCTATTATGTGAGGTAGTTCTGGAAAGATACAGTATTTAAAAAAAAAACTATATTATTTATAGTTTATTTTTGTTCCAGGTAGAAGAGAGATTTATATTCTTTAGATACAATGTGACCTGCATGTTTCTAGCATGATCACACACTCAGCCTTAATACAATTCTCTGTGTTCTTCTTTGTTTCCCCTCCAGCTATTTCTGCTGTCTGGCTAATCCCTCTGTGTTCCTTATACACTTTTCCCCCTTCTTTGATATGTGATTGCATTTGCTGTCTCTGGATGCATTCATTTATTGATATAGAGCAATAAACAGTGGGCAATTAGGATGACAGACAGGAACAACAGGGAGAAAAAAATTAGTAAAATGCCTAAGGTGCCTTTACATTCTGAGACACTGAGATCACAGCTACACCTCTCTTAATCTTGCGTTTAATTATGTGCTTTTACAAGCACTGCAGCAATGACTGGGCCAGAATACACACTCTACACACACCTACGCCTGCAATGAATACCATCACAGCCATTGATGAAGCTCACCCAAGGCGTTTCCATTACGGTACACACCATTGGCTGCAAAGGTATGCAATGATGAGTTGCTTTGCCTGGGCAGTTCAATTCACCAGGGTTAGTTTGGCCATTGATAAGCCTGGGGGTCACAGGTCAGGGCCTCGGACACTGATAAGACTGTCTATGGAACCCCACTGGGCTGATTGGAATCTAAGCAAGCACAGAGACGCAAGGCAGTGATGGGACACTGATCAAACAATGAGAGCGACCTCATCCGTCCTCGCGCCCTCCCTGTCCCTGTCTCTCCTACAGCGTGCTTATCTAAAGCCTGACACGCTCTCAGCTGTGGCTCCTGCACCTACAACTCTGTATTTATTCTGGCCCTAATTACACGAGTGGTGTTCACTCAGCCTTCTGTCTGCAAGCCATTAGCTTGTTTACGGTAAATCTCATCTTCTAGAGAGCACGCACAGACAGAGGGAAGTAAGTCTTGTGACTACAGTGTCTTAAGGCTGTTCTCCCTTTTGTATTATAATGCACTGGCACATATAGATGTGCAAATAAAAAAAATAGAGCCAGTCTAGTTGACAAGCTAATGTGAAATTAACTGTATTAATGAGTAGTTTGGGTCAACGTAAATTTGGGTGGGAAAGTTTACACCCCTTGGATGTGGAATTGGGGGGAAAAAATTACAATTAATTACAATTTAGCTTACAAAAATAATTCCTCATTTGTGACTGTGTTGCTGTAAGTTTAAAATAGCTATATTGGTAGAATGAATATGTTTCTTTACTGCCTTGCCCAGGCTCAAACTCAGACAGTTGCAAGGGACTGACTGGCAAAACACTTGAGGTCAAAATCTTTTCTACTATAGCCTATAAAAAATGGAAAATGGAAATACGTTTTCTATTTTACTATTTATCACAAAAAATAATTTGTGTGCTGCACAAATCTTTTGTCTTCATTAGAGTTTGCAAACTTTGCCACTCAAATGTATATTGCTATATTGGCAAGATGAAGCTCTCCAATACTTTGCCAATGCTCTAGTCCTAACAAGAAAGCCAAATTTCCCAGACAGCGTCTCAGAATTAAGAGCCGTGTGTCCGTATCAGCAGATTTTTTTATGTAGTGTATAACTGTTACAGGAATAGCTGAGGATAATGATGACTGTGCATTACTTGTTTTGTGTAATCCATACACCAAATTGCATTATATCTGGCATATACTGAAAACAGCATTCTCCTACTAAGCCCCATTAACATTGGGCTGGCACAGCATGAACCGTGCCATATGAGTTGTGTTGATAGACATATCACAGCCTTTTTACAAATTCACCCAGAATTGCAGTTCAGTCATTTTCCTGTGTGTTCTAGCATTTCATCAACCGAAGGAACCATTTGTGTAAGTAATTTGATTAATAAAATCACAAATAAGGCTTACATCTGCATTTTCTCTCTCCCTCTGCCATTTTGCTCCAAGTCTGCCCTGAGGTGGCTTTAAGCAGTAAAAACAGATTTACTGGGTGTTTGACAGACCGCATGAGAGCTGTTTGTTGTTTCTGCGCTGGAGAAAATTAAATCCGGTGGGTTTTAGAAGCGTCCACAGCTCCACCAAAGAAATGAGGTGTCAATACTGAAATAATGAATGTCAGAACTAAAGAGTTTATTATGTCACGTTATAACTGTTTTGACTGTAAGAAATTCAAGAATTAAATCAATAAACACTGTATTGAAGCCCTGCAGCTAGTAACCATTATTTTTATCTTGGGTACACACTGTTTTTACAAAATAAAATGTATTTCCAAAAGTAATAACGTGCAGATATATGTTAGATTAGTGGCATTTTAGAGGTGTGCGGTTTTCCAGGAGAGGAAATTAACTTGGTGGAGTTTGAAAGGCCACCACAGTTTAGAGCCCTGGGATTATCTAACTAAAGTCTAACTATTTAGAAGCGGCCCCTAACAAATCCTCTGCACATAACAATGAAGGACAGGGCATGTTAATGATAAACCGCACTTTAGTTGAGTGAATGTCTTCATCCCTTTGTTCAGTGTAAGCAGGGTGTGATTGCTCTCTAACCACTGGAAAAGGAAAGGAGAAGGAGGGAACAGGGGTTAAAAACCAAGAGGCAGATAATGACAAACGGAGACTGATTGTATCAGGACTCAGTAGAATGAGTACCGGTATATAGGAAAGTAGCTCACTGTTATACTAGATGCAAGGAATAAAACATGCTGTTATAGGAAAACAATCAATAATGTGATGCTGTTATGCCTCTTTATTGTTACTACCTCAAAGTCCATTATTTTCCTATAACTATACAAGTTCAGCAATACCATAGTAACATGCCTTAAACATATTTTTACCATTTTTATTAATTAAAGAAGGGTACATATATGTAATGTTGCGGAAAGTCTATGAAACATCTTAGTCACTTGTTCTACCAACTATAAACAGCTGTCTCCTTCCCAGCAGCTCTTTTATTCTCATTTATGAAGATGCAGCCAAAATGCAGTTAGTCACGTTACAGAGAAACCATAAACTTCACCATCCCATGACGGAAAACCTAAAGTTACAGCTTTACTTCTGACTGTTACAAAGGACAGAAAATCCTCCAAAACTGCAAAAATAAACATCATCTCGCAGAAAAGCTTCACCACAATAACAATTACACACATTCTGTTAATCTATTTATGTAGAGCATCTGCCATATAAATCCCCGTGTAAGTTGTAACTATAGAAACAAGTGTTAGACTGAGCGCAAGGCAAGCCAGGCTTTTATAGAAAATTTATTAACACCTCCTGACCAGTCAGAATCAAGCATCCAACAGCTCTGTGGTATAAAATGATCAGTGAAAGTAGGAAAGTAATTAAGTACATATACTCAAGTACAGAAATGAAGCCCAATTTTGAAGTCCTTGTGTTTTACTTGACTATTTCAATTTTATACTTCTTTATACTTCTACTCCACTACATTTCAGAGGGAAATATTGTACTTTCTACTCCACTACATTTATTTAACAAGCTGTTAAAATACAACACATCTTACAAAAAGCAGCGTGTAGTCGGGTCACATTTCAGATGCCTGTGCATTGTTAACAGCTGCACTTCTCACATGGGCTCATTTCAGTAAATGTTCAAATGATCCAAAATCTCACCAAAAATCAAAGAAAACTTTTTTCTTCTTTTTTCTTCTTGACCCTCATGACCCCTCAGATTTATCTGACGTCCCTCTATATAAAACTGTACATAAATTAGTTCAAACTGTAGCTCCACCTCTAGCAGCTAAAACAGTAACATGCTGCTTACACGCTGTTCAGTATTAATAATCTAAGGAATATTGCTGAGAATTTTTACATGTAATGCTGAGTATTTTTAGATATTGTATTGTATTTGGTATTTTTTCTTAGGTAAAGGAATTATTCTTCCACACAGGATACTGAGTAATTAAGGTTAAAATGAATCCAACTTATAGAAAATAAAGTACTAAATTTGTGATATTTTGATCATTTGTGATTTAGTATGTATACATTTCCTTGGAAAATGAATCTAGTTAAGCTTCTAAACGCATTTAGGGCACAACATAAAATAATAATAAGGTTAACTGTAATAACCTACATACACAATGTGTAAGATACATATAACAATATAGAGAATATGATGCAGAATATGTACCACTGAGGACGACACAAGGCGTTTATTATTCCGAGTGTCGACTAAAATAAACCCACTGTCCATTGTTCGACTGCTTTTACTACGAGACTAAATGACTGTCACTTGTGAGAGTTGATGCCCGTGTGAATTTACCATTCTTTGTTAACAGTGCTAGTTTTTCACATTCATTTATGCGTCTTGAAAACTGATTCATGCATACAGTGCAAGTGTCTGTGTTGTGTGTGAGAGAGAGGAAACAGGAGATGAGAATGGGAAATGAGACACGAGTGTGTGCCTCTCAGATTTGATTTGGCGCTGGAGTCGCGGTGAGAGAGAGCTCGCTAGCCATCTGATGTGGGTGACTGATTAACTCAGTTTAATTGATTGAAAAGCGTTGTGGCAATGGGCTGAATCGTAAGGATGAGGGGTAACATCTGGTGCTTTCCCAAACCACCCCCCTTCACCTTAGATCTCACCCCTAAAGCCAGCATAAGGCCACAGTGGCCCTAAAGTCCCCAACAGACACGCACAGCACGGAGGAACGGGCAGGAGTCATAGGAAATGAAGCGGAAACAGACAAAAGTCAGATAATGGCAATGAGGAATGAAAGGAAAGTGTTGCTCCACATGAGTCTGGCCCGACTGACCTAACAGATCAGTGTCATTACAGATTATATGTTTTTTTTTCCATGTTATTTTTAAATGCTCATTTAAATTTCACTTCAGTTTTATTGTCATTTGTTTGATGCAAGAGGGAGATACAGGAATACAAAATGCACATTACGCAGCATAGCTCTCTTCTGCCTTTTTCCTCATTAAGCTTTCCCCATTTTGAATTTCATTTATATTAGAACATAATTTCAAGGCACGATTTTAGTATTTCTTAGTTCTTACACCTTTTTGCATTAAACAGAGGGCACTCAAGCTGGCACGGATTCCACTAGTGTGTGCAAAAACTTTTGATCCGTTTTAGATGGAATTCATCAGAGTGTCAAATGAACACCGGCTTCATTAGAAGAGATTAGGCATGAGGCATATCTGACCTTTTGTACAAAGCATTTAACATGGCTAATATCACTTATTGCTTACATTTAAACAGGGACCTAGAAATTGTGCACAATCGTGACTATTAATTATCATGCTGAACAATGATAATTCTTTATATTTTTTTTTATATATTTTAAAACTCTAAAACATTCGGTTTATTTCCAATTACTAAGTGACAAAAGTACTAGGCATGTCTGTATGGCAGTATCGGTGGTACAACTGCTCTAATAGATAATGTCTGGTTCTTGCATGTAAAACGTTGGTACAGATTTTACAACTTGTAAAAGTATGCAAACAATAAACTAATGAGGCACAGTATCAGGTATACAGCAGTACCTGACCCATTACAATATCAAGAAACATTTACTTTTAGCTGAATGTTGAATCGTTTTCTGTTTTATTACACACTTACTAGTATTTGTACTTAGATACTCATTGCAGATATACTGTAATATATGGTCAAAAGCTTGTGGGCTCACAGTTGAACCTTCACTCTTCTGGGAAGACTTTCCACTAAAGTTTGTGGCATGTGCGGTAGTGAGGTTGGGCACTGATGTCAGGGTACAGTTGGTGTTCAGTGGGGTTGAAGTCAAGGCTCTCTTCATGTCTTCATGGACCTTGCTTTGTGTACGGTGGCATTGCCATGCTGGAACAGGCTTGTTGCACTTAGTTTCAGCGAAGGGACATTGTAATGCTACAGCATACAGCGACACCCTATGCAATTGTGTGCTTCTTTGCAACGTTGTGGCAAGAGTTTAGGGAAGACTTACATAGAGGTTATAACGGTTAGTTGTCCACATACTTTTGGTCATATAGTGTATGTGTTATTAGTTACTTACACATTTAACTCACACAGTATTCACACTCTGATGAAGTTTCATATAATTGGTGTATCTATAATGTAACAGAATATGAGTATATACTTATTTCTGAAATTCATGATGCATGCTGTACTGTAAAATGAAGTGCTATTAAGTTTTTCTTTCATTAACATTTCATGAACATTAAAAACCCTGCCTAAGACCAAAACTACATTCCAATCAATAAGAAAGAGCCATAACGACAAAGATTAATGACGCTGCTTTTGCGCTGTTATGGTAAAACTGCGTCTAACCTCTATCTGTTATAGAGTTTGTACACATCCTTGGACCTCCACACTCTATGGCTTTGAGGGAATTTACTCAAGCTGAAAATTTCCTGTTTAAATAGGCCATGATTAATATGACACTGTGCGGAAACCCAGATACAGAAATGAATAGCTATTGATTATTGACTTCAGCTAAGCCAACAAAATTTATCTACCTGACAATATTAATCAAGTCCCAGACTGTGGACTGGAGGAAGAGGGTTTTGGCTTCACTCGGAGCAGGTTATCAAAACAGTGCGCTGTGGAATGAGAAGCTGATAATGAGGGGCTCAATAGAGGAGGCTTTGTTGTGACAGTGATAATGCACAGATAACCAAAACCTGAAAGAACATGTGGGCAGTGGATGTCAGTGAGAAAGAGTTCAGCGTTGCTCATCTTCAGCATGTTGCTTTACTCATCAGTTTACCAGTATCTCAATAAACACTGCACATAGTCTTCTTGGATGTAGCATATGGTGTCTTTCTCTATGCTTGACACAAGCGCACACAGACGCACGCGCACATGCCAGTATAATTCCATTTAAAATCACATTGCTTTTGTGGTCTTTTAACAAGGAAGCATAATAGACGAGCGCAGCAGCTAGGCGATCTTTGATGTGTGGCCGGCTGGCTCAGTGAATGAGCTCTGGAGTAGTTAGTGAGGAGAAAGGAAGACCTCGGGAGGCTGCTCAATACACACTTTGATGTCCCTCCATTAGTCTTGGAAGTTGGAAGGTGGGAGGGTGATTGCAGTTTCCACAGACATAGTGATATAAAAAAAGCATTTAAGTGTATGTGTGCAGCTGAGTGAAAAAACGGTCTTCGCAAGTTTTAGCATACTGCAGTGCAGTATGATATATGGATACAGAGAATTAAAAAAGAAAAATCTAATGATAGTACACACAGAAACTGAAACTGCTGACATTTTGAATAGGGCTCTATATAATAATGCTCTTTAGCCCAGTGGTTCTGTTATTAGCTAGAACCAACTTTAATCATCAGTAAACTAGGCCACAAATAATCTCATCCAAAACACTGCTACAATATATCTGTTCCTCAAATATGCCTGTTGTCCATTCAAAAAGCCATCCTGCACTGTGTATCCTGAAAATGAAAACAAAGCTCATTTTACACATAAAAAAGACTCACAGTAGAGTAATAGAATATTGATGGGTAGTTAATGCATTATCTGAAAAGAGTGTGACTAGTAGGGAATGAGGGCTTGATGAGCTCAGGAAACCAAGAGCGCACTGCAATTTCATCTTCCTCCTTTTCCAAACGAGTGCCCGGGCCAGTCACAATGGATTTAATGAAGCGCTTTTGCAGACACAACTTCATTCCTTTATGGCATCAGTAACACTACAAGTTTTATAACACTGCTGTAAAATGCAGACAAAAGACAAATGGCTGTCAGTAAATTACTGCAGCACCACAGCAGTGGTGGGGCACAGGGAGGGGCTTGTCGAGCAAAGCTTTTTTTTAAAAAAAAAAAAGAGGACAACAGTAGGAAACAACACACACCAAAAACTTACAACCATAAAACAGTCTTTAGGGTCAACCTCTCACAGTACTATTAACATTTTGCACCAGAAACTGGAACTATGGTTTGTTTGGTTTTTTTTGTTTTGCTCACTAGTCAAGTAAACCAAAAGCCAAGTTCTAGTACCCGATAACTTCTGATACCCACAGGAACTAATAGTACCTTAGGCAGGGGCTCACTGCACTGTTCATTGTAAATTGGTTACATATGACATATTTATAAATAAAAAAAAACCCAAATGACCAAATGAGACAAAATGTATTCAATTGCTGCGTCAACACACCACATGTGCACATGTGTCTTTTCTTTTGTACTGTCACTGGTGACAATCTAGTGGAAAAAAGAACCAGAGCCCTAAGTACAGTTGGGTCCTGTTTGGGCATGTTCTTATTTTCAAATGCATATCGAAAAAAACACACTTTCCCCCTTTCCATCACTTCTGTAAGATTGTGTCCTGACTGCCTGGTAACAGGGGTAGTGGTACCGGCTGAGTTCAGTACTCCTATATCTCCCTCTCTCTCTCTCTGGCCCTGTTATGTTCATCATGATAGGGCTCAAGTAAAAAGGATCACATTTACCATTTAAAACGATTAGTGGGCTATGTAATGGATATGAACCTTTTCAGCATCCTGTTCAAAGCTAGTATGTGTAACCTGCTGCCAAGTCCAGCAGTGGGCTGGTGCCAGTGAGTACGGTGCCCTGTCTGTGGTGACAGGAATCTCAGCTTCACTGTGAACATATACAACAAATTGTACACACATGCATGCACTCAATATTATATTACAGTTGTTGTGGGTTATTTCCATTGACTTGTACATTACTATAGAAAAATCCATCTAAACTAACATCAGTACCAAATGGGAAATCAGAAATTTGAATTCTTTATGTTATGTCTCAAATAATGGTACTGCCAAGAAATATCAAAACGTTCAATCTATTCAATTCACCTTATTCTCTTGATCTTACAGGATAGATCAACTTTTTATTTCAATGTCCAGGAGGAGAAAAACATTATAGAGTGTAACTTTACACCCCCCAAAAAATCCAAATGTATCACAGTAGAAACATCTTAACAATGGACTATGCTTGGAGTGTGAAGTGTAGAGGACAGATTGACATATGGACACTTTTGCACTGTCCCATAATTCACCATGAAATGGAAGGGGGAGGGGCTTGTTCCAGACTTCACATAGAATTTACTTGATGACTATCTTTTGTCTGCGACGCTAACAATCTCAAAATTGAGTCAATAAGCTGTTAATAAGGAACACCAACAATAAGCACTGTCGTATAGTTTAGCTATCTAACATTATGTAGCAATAAAGACAATTTATTTACACCAAGTACAAGACAGTATTTCAGTGTAACGTACGAAAGGAGAAACCTATTTAAAAAGCACGTTCTCTATCCTAATCCTCTCGGGCATTTACTTAGTATTAGGTCATAGTAAAAACACAGGTCCTGTATGTTTACGCACCAGTATTTGGAGGCTCTCATAGTGGCTCTTGTGTCCATAACACATGGAGTGTGAAAAGGAAAATAAGCATTTCTGTCTCCTTTATCAGATCAGATCATCTGATACCCCCAGCACCCACACACACACAACATGCTCTACACTGACTGGGGAAAGTAGGACCCCCTCCGCCCACCCCACCCCCCGAAATAACACCCCCTGTGTGTGTGTTTGTCAGGCAAATCCTCAATAAGCGCACATCATTTCAATATCAAACAGCGCACTCATCGGGTTTTTTTAAAAAAGCTAATTGGCTGAGTATCTTTGTTTCTCTTTCACACTTAGCTGCATAGATGCACATAAGAAACAAATATACACTTAGAATATACACACAAACAAAAACCTGTCTAACTGAAAGCATTGTGTGTGCACATGTACGTGTGTGTGTGTGTGTGTGTGTGTGTGTGTGTGTGTGTGTGTGTGTGTGTATGTGTATATATATATATATATATATATATATACAGTGCCTCCAAGTAGTATTCAACCCCCTGCACATTTTGCAAATT
>JAOUQY010000049.1:19261170-19277273 GCA_028566355.1 Doras micropoeus
AACCCCTGTATCTCACACAGAAGGTAATTTTTGCAATTTGAAGAAACTGTAACCAAGCATTTAATTATAACCCAAATCACAGATATTTTGACAGCCACACTGTTGATTTCAGAATTTATTAGGCTTACGTCCATTTAGCTATGGCATGTAGCTGTCCAACGAACTGATTAAAGCTGGACATTGACTGTGTGAAATTGACTGTATGAAAATCATATTTTGCTAGTAAGGTTTGCTAGCACATGACAGCTATAGGTAGACTGACTGTTAATCTGGCTCCTTGATATTTGCAGAAAGACTAGATTAAAATGAAATAATGGCCAGGTCAATTTAGTGAAATGTATTCATGTTTGTAAAATAAATAAATAAATAAAAAAAAAGGAAGAAAAAAAAAAGTTTGGCTCAGTGACATCTGATGTGTTTTCTCAGAGTGCCACAGACTGTGTAGTAATGTCAGGAAGCCCAGTGCAGGAGATTCAGTGTAGTCACTATAATAAGTTCAGCTGGTACAGGATCTCCATAATGCACTACGCTGTTTGTAGGGATTAGGGAAGAACTTGTTTTAGGTGCATTTCAGTACTTATAAGAGAATAGCACTGGTTGATGTCTGCTGCATTTCCATTCCAGGGTGTGTGACCTTCTGTGTTTCTGTACTTGAGCTATTCTTTTCTATAGGTGCAGTCACTATATCTATGAAAGTAGTGTGTGTGTGTGTGTGCGCGTGTGTGTGTGTGTGTGTGTGTGTGTGTGTGTGTGTGTGTGTGTCTGAGTGGGTAGCAGCTGGCTGGGCAGGCAGGTTGAGATGAAGGTGTAATGGGATGGAAGCGACGCTCCTTTCTCTCCCTCATGGAGATGATTGCCAGTCAGAAAACGCTTGGTTTAAATGCAGCCTCCCTCACAGCACCAATCCCCACAGCTCCACAGCACTGCTGACCCCTGTATGTCTGCAAATCATCTATCACTCTTGCCCAGCACTGCATACACCACAGCCTGCATTTCAAAAGCACCTGCTTCTGCCTACACATCAGAAAAAATGCTAAAAGCAGAGCAAGTAAGGGCATTTATAGGTGTAAAATAGAGAAAGATATTGTGCAAATATACAGGTTGGGACAAACAAATGTTTGTTCTTTTTAACCAACAGTACCGGAGCAACTGTGACATATAAAACTGAACCTGAAGTATTAAAAAGCTAAAGGTCCATCTTCATAATGTCACATCGGAAGGAGACGTCAAGTTCTTTGAGGGTAATTGCCTGGTATTCTCTTTAGGTGTGAATTTGCACAGTGCTAAGCAAAGCGTTCGTGTGACATTCAGCAGTGCTGCAATCAACAGCATGACATTAAAGTGAATTACTGTCCATTACAGTAGCCCCATTTACTTCAGAATACAGAGAGAGGGAGAGGGAGAAAATAAGAGATATAGCAGCACTTGACGGCAGATGAAAGTACACTCTCCTGCAAGTCAGAATTTGTACGAAACGGTGGGTATTAAAGGTCCAAATGGAGGGTTTTCCACTGTAATGCCAGTGCATACCAAGGCAGGTCAGTGATCAATTGAACATAATGCCACCTTCAGCCAAAAGTACACTGTCCGTGCATGTAAAAGGTTCTCAAAGCTTTAAAAGCTGAAGATGGATAGAAGAAAATTACAAACTACATTTTGGTCTCAATTTTGGCCTCAAATTTTCTGTCTAATATCCTGAGCCATGGTGGTGGCAAATCGCTGAAAATCTGACTACAGCTCCTGTCAATCTGGCCATGTTTATTGAGGCTGTTCAGTATATAGGAATTCTATGGAGAGCGCCAGATGCAATACAGTCTTAACTTCAGATGCTCCACCCACTAACCATCTTGTATACTTTGTACAGTTAGCCTACAGTTAGACTACAGTAGCTCTCTTAAAAACAATGCTCTGTTGGTCATGCTCATATTGCTCATGTTTAGTGTCTCTTTAACGATAGCTACAAGTGTGGCTTGTGAGAGTAGATGCAGTCTGGCAGTCTGAGAAGCAGGATGGCTAATCCCTTTTTGTTAGACACCAGCTCCTTCCTGAATTCCTTAAATCTTCAACAGTGAATTCCTGAACTCCACATGGCATTTGGGCTTTTGAAGTCCTCCCACGATAATCCACTGAGGCAACAGACAACTCTCATTTTCTTCAGTCTCACATTGCTCAATGCTCATTAATTGCACACAGAAGACTCAACAATGCATACTTTCTTCTCCTGTGATCAGAAACCTAATTCTGTAGTAGTGTCCGTTCCTCTACACTGACCCCTATACACCTTTGCAGATGGTACAGTCTGTTTCCAACTGTGACCAGTGCTGTGAGAGCTGATCTGAATGACACAGCAATAAAGAGGAGGGTGGTGGTAAGGTCTGTGTTTGAGCTGTCCCAGGGTTAGAGGCTCAGTGACTATGCTGGTGGTCAGTGACTGTGGGGGGTAATGGTCTGATCAGTGACCCGACTCATGCATACTGGGGAGCACAGCAGGCCAATTAGCAGAGATTGGGTAGAGGAAGGCAGATGAACACAGCTGGAAACATAACTAACTTTGCTCTGGCTGGCCAGAGACTGGATTTACAGACTACACTTTGGTTCAGGACATAACCAGAGCACACAAGATGCCAGATCATAATGTTACCAAGAAAACACAAAGATACATGCTGTTAGAGGAAAATAATCCATGCCAGTGTGGTGTCCATACTGTGTTACCACCCGGAAGGGGATAATTTTAAAATAAAAGCACAACCCAAAGTCTTTTTATTCTATAATACCACAGTGATTTTCCAACGGCTACAATTCATTTTTTTTGGAATGGCACATCATGCTTTTTAACCATTTATAGCTACACTTAATGTTGTGGAATGTCTGAGATGAGTTAGTTCCTGTTATAACTTATTTTACAGCAGCTATAAACATATAAACAGTCGTTACCTTGCCAGACACTCTTTTTTCCCCCTCACTTTCACAAAAGAACAAAGACGCAGCTTGTCATGCTAGCATGAAAACCAGAAAGTGCAAACTTCTCTGTGCTGAAGACTCTGTCATGGAGGAGAAACTATGACTGTTACAAAGGAGTGCCACTAGAGGTTCCTTCCATTAATGTTAAATAAACATGTTCTATCAGAAAGCTTCACCATTGGTTAAACATTTTCCTTTGTTAAATACCATTTTTTTTTATTGTATATTATTAGCTGTTGATTATGTGACTCACCCATATACAAGTTTCTATAAATAGGCCTTATTACAGAAAAGATCATGCATTAGAACTAGCACATTAATATAAACCTTTGATTTAAATTTCAGCACTAGCTATTGTTATTATTGCTGTTCACAGAAAACTAATCCTCACTAATCTTCAGTTTCAAGAATTCAACAGTACTGGGGTAAACATTTTTTTCAAAAGGTTATATCAATAGTAATGGTCAGACAAATGCACAAAATTTCTGAGTGCCTGGAGAAGAAGATATTCTTAAGACTCATAAGCTTTGTTGCCAATTTTCAGGGAATCCTGTCAAGTTAAAAAGAAAAAAAAAAAACTCAGGGCACACAAGCACCCATTCAGACCAAATACTGAAGACTGAAAGCAGGATATGGATTAAGGAAATTGAATAGGGAGATTGGAGAAGGATTCCATTCAATCTGGTTTTAACACAGGACAATACAATAGTCTGTCCACTGCTGTTAAGAGTCTGAAAGCTGACCTGAATGTGGCCAAATTGAATTAATACAATACGATTACTCAAATACCACACACACAATGAGGCAACTGACAAGGAAAATCTACTCAGTCAATATGATGAAACAAGTGCAAAGCAAAAGGTCAGACGTCACTTTTATCTGATAGCTGGTGAAATATGTTTGCACATCACCTACGCTGACTGGATTTCAATTTGGCACTTAAAGAGCAACATCAGTTTTAAAATGTTTAAATCATGCAGTCACAATAGTTAACAAACACATTCAAACATACTCAGGATCTGTTAGAACCTCAGGCTGCAATGCACAAATAAAAGCCTTCTCATCATTCTGATCTGAACTGAGACTCTACTGAGCACAATTCCCTTAAAAGGGAGTTAAAGGCAAGCCAGCTATGCACTATGAAATTGGTACACAGGCATGCTAGTCTTCCTAGAGCTCTGAAGTCATTATGCTGACAATAGGCTTCTCTGGGTTATTTGCCCCACTATGGCCTTATATGCCCTTGGCATGCCAGAGTGCATTGACCTGATCGTTCTAGACATTAATCAAATATTCCAAGTCACCAAATCCGGGCCTATACCCACACACCAGCTTAACCAAGGCCACGCTTAATACTCTGCGCCTGCAAACATGCTCAGTGGTTTTACAGAGCCAATTAAGCAGCCTATTAAAGAAAGAGAGTCAAGAGTTTCTCTAGCAAAAGCAGCAACGTGTATGCCACGAAGGCAGAGTAAGTGAGAGCTATGAAAGTATACGGGTTGACTGAGGTAACAGACATTTGTGTACATAGAAACTTAAACAAGATGCTTAACAACTGATAGTGGAAAATGTAAAGCAATTACACTTCAAACACATATCAAATACAGCTGAGAGGCATTTCCATAAATTATAGTTAAAATAGCAAAAAATATATATATATATATATATATTTTTTTTTTTTAAAAAAGGATTTAAAAAATCCTTATTTTCAGAAAAAAATTTTATTTAGAAAGTTTATTCAGATTTTTTTTAGTGAGGGTTAATTATAATGTATAATTATAATATAATTATAATTATAATTCTATAACTAAAATCTGAGCTCCTTTTGAACAAGATGATAGATATGTTATTAATGTGCTTTTTGACTTTGGGTTGCATAAAGATAAAACATGCTTCTTCACTTTTTCTAGCATTTGACATATGCAACAAGTCTGTACTTAATGACCTTACATTGCAATTTGGGAACACAATCTATCAGGCACCAGGAAATGTTTGAAGGTTAAGGACCTCCGAGCACTTAAAAGGGCACATTTCTAAAATCAACCCAATCAGGTAGCAAATATAACATTCTCTCCCTCCACTTTTTAGGTAGTAAGTATCATGTAGCTTTTCCTCGGCATTATGAAATAGTAAAAGGATGTCATAATATTCGTTTTACAAAATCATTAAAGCCAGGAAAATGGATTTTAAAAGACAGAAACAAAAAAGCTTTTATGGACAGAAGATAAATTGCCAAACTGATCGCATACATGCCTAATAGGGAAGTTGGAGATTAATGTTTGAGACTTGGGGGGAAAAAAACCATAAAAGTGCAAAAGGACTTCCCAGACACAGAATAACTTTCTGCAAGAAAGAAAAGAAAGTGAAGCGCAGAAGTGAGAGATTTTTTTCACAACAAAGAACATAAGTCCTCGTGTCTTGAATTCTCTCTTCTGGTTTTTTTTTTTTTGCTTTAGATGCAGGTGTTAAAATGAGAAAACCTGCTAGAGGTTGGTGATCTGAGAGAAACAGAAAGACAGAGCACTGAGTGTGTGAGGGTGTGATAGCTCTGCAGCTCTCAGACCGTCATCATTATTCAGCTCATTCAATGAGAGGAAGACTTGTAGCTCCGGGCTTCTCATTATACAGCGGTGCAGAGAGCTGTGAGCTGAACATGGTGAACATTATACACTCAGGCCTCCGTCATGACATCCACACTACCTTCATGTGAGAGTAAAGGCAAAGCTTAGATTAAACCAGAGGCACAGTAATGGAAAATCCAGATTCGTATTATAAAGAGGTTCAGCTGATACAACGTGGCTGATTGTAATTCTGCCTAAGTAAGGAGGACTGGGAACCCTTATAGGCTGTTATGATCCATGCAGTAAACTCTGTGGCTGAGTCACTCCAATGACTGGCAACACAACTCATGAAAATTGACTAAAATACAAATTAAAATATTATGCATTAAACAATACATTAAACACCAGGTTCCAAGGAGTATGTCCATATTTTTCTCCATCCTATGTAAAAATGCCAGCCCAAAAAGCTGCTTTTCTACTCATCAGTGCTCTGATCATTCTATTCCTGTCCTGTTAGACATCTGATCTGGCAGGGAAATCCCTTTTATGTTGGGCAGAAAAATCATTTATTATTGCCACCACTCACTATATTTAATCATTTTAAGATCAATGGAAATTAATGACTTGGGTAAGTCTATAGAATGTAATTGCACTTGTGTAGGTACTGCATCCACTAGGAGCTTATTAGGAAAAAAAAAGAATAACAGTAACCAAAACTAAGAGTGCCTAATATCAAGATTGTATAGTCCATGAATAAGCTCATAATATCAACATATCACCATGTGTAAATGCATACATCCAGATTTTCATAGAATAAAAGCTGTCAGAAACTTGCTCATCCCATGTTACAATTATTTTATTACACACTTTGTTTATAACATGAATACCATCAGAACAGTGTTTAAGGCATTTTAGTGAGAATAGAAAGCCAAAAATGACTGCTTATGAATTCCCAATAGGTCTGTAGTTGTACAAATTCCCTGGGTGAGAAAAGGCGTGGCTAAGAGAGAAAGAGAAAAACAAGAAAGGGGAAAAAAGGCATCACAGGGCTAGCTGTAATTGCTTGCTGTGGAAACTTCCACTCCCTCTGGGATGATCTACAGAAGCTGTGTGGCAGCAGCTGGACCAGCGGCCAAAACATTTTAATCATATTACACGTGGCTGCCAATGAATGGGTCGCCACTCCGAGCCATGGTGCAGAGCGTCACATGCCACGCTGGGGGTTATCACACACTCCCTAGATGCACCGAGAGAGATCGTGCTGCAGATTATTCTCGCATGCCTCTGGGCCATAGGGAGGTTAGTGAGGGTTAGCATGCAGCCTGTGTTTCTTTAACTTATTTTCTCTCCCCTGCAGCGGATTCACTGAATCCCAGTTCTAATCAAGTCCAGATCTAACTGTGGCGCTGATGAAAGTCGATAGAAAACACTGCCTCCTTTCACTGATGACCTGTATTAACTGGGCAAACTTAGAAAGTTAAAGCCAAATGTATGAATAAATAAAGTCTTTATTCAAAGGTAACTCTGTACCATACCACAGGAGTACAAGGTGATCCTAAAGGAATGGTGTGGCCATAAATAAAAAAGTAAAAGTGTTACCAATGAAAGTTTTCTTTATTATGGAGTTCTGGCCAGTCAATGTAAAGCCATCATGACTGGGTTGTTGGTTTAATATACATGAAACATAACTTGTGTACTCTCTGGCAAGATAAAACATGCTTAAGACATGTTGCCTAATACTTGGCTGTCTCAGTGCTGACTGTTCTCACAGGAATCTAGACAAACATCAACAGATTCAGGATGTCTCCATTAGACATGACTTCAGACTGAAGATGGAAGAGTGCTAATCACCTACAATGCCAATGGATAAGCTTTGTCTGCAGGGCACAGCAAGGTCAACCTGGCTCTAATCCAATTAACATTCCACCTTTATTACCAATCACATGTCTTTCTCGGATTTTCTGCCAGATCAGACAGTCATGTGACTGAATCGTTCCCCACCTGACTTTTACCATTTGACCCATGACCCATTGCTGCACAAAGTCAAGAATTTTGAAAATGACTAATATTCATGTACCTAATACCTGCTATACTTACTTTTTTCTGTCGCTCTCCTTGTCTTCCGACCGCATAAAATGCCTCCCTATCCCTCATACATTCTTAAATACACACAACCCCACCAGTGAAATACATGTCCACTTCATCACTTCTCTCCAGCTCTCCAACTTCACCCACTCCAGAGCCACTTCATTTGATCGACTTCAACAACAGCCATATCACGACCATCTAAACACTCAATCATTTCAAATTACAAGGCCTGTAATTATGCCATAGCCTACAACTATATCAAAACTCAGACCCACCCTTTAATCAGGCAGCTGTGAGCTAATCTGCGCTGCTCTCATGGGTTTCTGAGACCGACAAAGATTACAAAACTTGACCACTGTGGTAGTGGGTTAGACTAGCTGAAACTGGAGGAGCATGTTCTAGCCTGGGTCTCAGTCTACAAGATTTCTGCGATTAACTTACAGCGAACTTTCACATTTAAACCTAGAAGAGCCTTTCTCAAGAGAGAATGTAATAAGTAGGGCCAATCAAGCTTCACTGTGATTACAATATGCGGTGCAAACAGTTCAAATAACACTGCATGCTCAATTAAAAGGCAAATGGTATTTTCTTAGCTTAATGTTTTTGGTGAACAAATAGAATGGTCTCAGTTGATGCTAAATGTTTATTTCACATCAGACTTTGTCTGTTTGTCTTTGATTTGTCTTTCTCAGGGGAAATTATTAGTGTACACAGTTATTAGGCAACTTTTAGTGTGGACAATTATTAAGCAATTTCAAACTTTTTTTTTCCACTTGTTATTCTTCAGTCTTAAAGTATTATTTAACTAATAACTAACATAATATAATTAAAAACTAGCAAAACACAACTTTGGCCCTTCAAAAGTATTCACTGATGAATATAGCCACCCTTCTTGACAATTACTGCCATGAGTCTTCCATCCACTGAATCCATTTTAGCTGAGGCAGCCACCACAGGCTCCCAAATGCTGTTCAAAAAGGGGAATTGACTTCCCTCACTGTAAATCTCATACTTCAGAATGGCCCAGAAGTTCTCAATAGGATTAAGCCATGTGAGGAAGAGGGCGAGGTCATCATTCTGTCATCTTTAATTCCTTTGATGGCCAGCCAAGCAATGGTGTACCTTGATGCATGCGATGAAGCATTGTCCTGCATAAAGATTCACGGTCTTCTTGCTGACTTCTTCCTGTACCACTGCTTGAAAAAAGTGTCTTTGTGAAACTGGCAGTAGGTTTGGGAGTTGGTTTTCAGTCCATCTTCAATACAAAAAGGGCCAACTAGCTCATCATTGATGATACCATACCACATACCACAGCATTGCACATCCTCTACCTTACTGGTACCTCACTTGAACTGGTACCCATGAGTCCACCCATCTGGTCCACTGACTCACTCTCATCCATAAACCATGGAGAGAGCAGACTTCAGGTATTTATTGGCCCAGTCACGGTACCTTCTGCTGACTTCTACACATTCTTGGAAGGTGGTATTTCTGAAAAATGGTGATACTGGAGGATAAAGAGTTATTGCTAACTTCATGAGTCGTCTTCTGCAGTCAGCTTGAACCTTTTCTTCTCTACACGTTTTCTGCAATCCTGTTGAGTATTCATAATAAAGTGTCAAATGGTCACGTCTGAATAGTTTTGCGATCTGCAATGCGGCACCTATCTTATAGGCATTTTACAGTTTTTCACTCTTATTTAAATTTTTTTGGCCCATTTTGGTGCAAGCTGCTGGATAAGTATGCACACTTTACACAGGGTGTTAATCACTTTTAGCCGCACCCTCTCTTATTAAACAACATTCACCTGAAAATAATTACAGTACCCAGTTAGCATTCAGGCTTATATAGGTAAGAGTGGGATAATACGCATAGACATAATGATCAGCTCATAATAAGGACTTGCCTAATAATTGCGCATGCAGTGCAGATGAGTATATTTTATAGCCTGCATATTAAAACTTTTAGGCTGTTTTCCTCCTCTCCATGAGGAACAGTCTTCTGGATGGCATTATGTACTTGGATCAAATATGAACACCTGAGATATAATATCAGAAGTACACTGCTTTGTAATGTTGAATACCCCAGTTCCAGAGCTAAAGAATGCTATTTATATAATATTTAGTCTCATGGGTCATTAATATTCATTTATACAGAACACCATCCCCAGTGCTTGCTCTCAGTGTGGTGAGGGCACATCAAAAATGATCCTTCACTGTTTTACTTGCCAGAATAACACATTAAGGTTTCCACTGACCAAGTAAAACGAGGCTTTCCAGGAATATGTGATTGGTCAAATGATAACACAATAATTAACCTTAAACAGATCAGCTTCACTGATAACAAAAGCAAGGGTTTACGTCAACAGACCATCTGGCAGGTTCTATGGAGAGGGCATTGTCTAAATATTAGTGAAAGCTCCACTAGTGCTGTGATGGTTAAGAATTCTGCTGTCTCAACAAGATCTTGAAAGTATGATTTTTGGTTCCATTTACATTTTGGGTATTTTTGTAACTTGAGGGTGAGTATTCATGTAACTAAAGCTAAACTTCATTCAAGTGCATTTCCACTGTTCGCCAGCCAAGTTAAATGAAGGTTATGTTGCTTGGCACTCTATCTTCCTCATGCTGTACTTTAAACAATATGCAAGCGCAAAAGCCTTTGAATTAATTTCTTCAGCGGTATTCGAATGTGAGCACCAGAGACGTCAGCACTTTTTCCAAGCAGAGGCTGGGCTACAGATGGAAAGGCAGCTGAAGCGGGAAAGGCAACTGACTTACCGAAACAGTGTTTGAGGTTAGTGTTAGTTAGGAGATCCAATCGGCTAAACGTACCATATTTTTGTCAGTAGAGTGAATTGCAGCAAAATTACTTCTTTTTTAATGCCAAGAGCTCAAACCACAAATATCCACTGACGTCTCATGGGTGATATTTTCCTTTCATGTTTCCCAAACAGTATAGGAATACCACTTTCAAGCAAGTCTGAAACAAAGGCACAAACCTCCTTGTGTGACTCTGCCTGGGTATGACCTTAAGTGGCCATGACTGTTACACATGAGGCAAAGGCAATAAGGCAACATGACAAAGTCACTATTGATCTCACTTACTGCCATTCCATTACCACTGGAACCTCTGTAACTGGAGTCCTCTGAGGGTTTTCATCAACATCACCATGACAGGGTGAAAGTGACTGGGGCTGAAAAGGGGTTCAGAATAATGAAGGTTGGAGACAACTTACTTCCCTATATGAGCTCCCCTTCTGCTATGATGCACTCCATTCTCTTTGTAATGAACTCAGTTGAAGCACTTAAATCGTGTCACTTTGTCATATGAGAGGTTAGGGGTTATAAAAAGATGGAGATTACTTCATGCATGTCTGAAACTCTTATGCAGTTGGTTTGACAGTTTGGAGTGTCAGACTGGCCAGGGTGGGTCAAGCCCTTGGAGACAGCAATATTCTTGTCTATGGCTAGTGCTCCGCTGACCAGACGCATTCCTGTCCCGCTGTCTGAGGAGTGTAATGCATATCCATAGGGTCGCGATCTCTGCTCAAACGTGGTTACATCACTATGAAAGGGACTATTTGTAATAAAAGACTGTCTTAGCCACCATGTTATCTTTACACATTATGACCCATTCATAAAGACCATAAAGATGTTTGCAGGAAAAACCCTTGTCTGCATTTGTTCTGAAGAATGAAGAACTATCCAACATGCATGGAATGTATCTCTCACCAAACAGGACTATTGGTTACAGAGCAATTTTACTGAAAAGTATCTGTTTCTCTACATAAAAATGTCATACACCTTGAGGGAAAATATCTATATGGTTTAGCAAGTGGCACACTTACACAAGCTATTTTCAGTTCTTGTTGATTAGCTGTCATACTTCCTATTTTGGTGAATTCCAGAGGAAATGGAATGTTGGGTCTTATGACTACAGTTTTCAGTTCAAGGGGTGAGTCATAAACACAACACCCAGCTCCATGATCCTGAGAGTAACGGCTCGTACAAGTTTAAAGTCTGTTCATCTAACTTTCTCTCTTCCCCTTGATTCTGTTGTCAACTTATTATTCACATCCCTTCTCCCTGCTTCAGGCACACTGCAATGTTCTGGTCAGCAGCACAACATTCACAGAAGAAATGCCAGGAAACAGTCGGGTGCTGGGTAATGACATAAATAACAGTTAACATTTATGGAGCAGCATTTCTCTTTGAGAAAAAAAACTGCGCTTGACAGTACACATGAAGATGACTATTCACACAGTCAGTGAAACTCAATTTGGTGTCTGGAAGGCAGTACTCAGGCCCAACATAGAGGACACAGACCCCTCTATCCATAAGCAGAGATTCTCTGACAGAAACCGGAAAAACAGCGTCAGGTAGCCCAGCTGCCACAATGGCTCACACTCAGAAAAAGACCATGAAAGTCAATTAAGAAGGAAATTAGGCTGGAAATGAATTATCCAGCCCTGTAATCTCATCAGAGCCACATGGTAATTGAGAGGGCAGATTATCACTCCCAAATTAGTGCAGACTTCAGCTGCACTCCCACGTCTGCACGTCTGAATTTTATACCAGACCAAGGTGAATGCGGCAAAATACATCGTTCTGCTTTTTGAAGAAGAAAAATAACAGTTTCGCAAACTGGCTAACATCAGGTTATTATGTGTATGAAGCAGTCTTGTATAGGCTGAATGGTATCATATGTCCTAATCTGCATCAAAGAACCAACATAAAGCCTTTTAGACACCAAGAAATTGGAAAGAACAAAAAGGACAGATCGAAAAATCTCATGACCGTTCACCAGGAATAAAGGGTCTATTTAATAAAGAGGCCAGAAAACAGCCTCGCTTTCACTCTTTAACCAGTAAAAATAGCTGGAAGTGATACAGTCTATTGGCTGCTGTGTATTGACTTTTTTATTTTTGTAACCTTATTACATTTGCATGCGCAGTGGCTTTGTTGGCTTCTTGCAGCTTGTGTTAAGTAACTAATCCCAGATGTTCTGAAGGAGATCTCCACCCATTCTGCAAGCATGAGCAAGTGACAGAGAAAAACTGAAACTCTGAAAACCAAAGAAGGTAATGTCTGCAACATCTCTAAGAAAGAGTATGACGGAGCACAGAAAGATTGATTACTGGACTGGATGTCCAAGTTTTAGGAAAGGTTTGGAAAAACCTAACATTCTTTTACACCAAATAAGGTACTACAGGTTCCTGTACATCATCACTGACTGATTCAAAAACATAAAATAACACATCCATTCTCCTGCTGGTCATAATACTCAGAGGGATGCAGGAAAAGCAAGGAGCAAGGAAGCGGCAGGATGTAGTGGTTATCCTGTCTCATTAGTGTCCCTTCAGTCTGAAGGCCACGCTCTGCTTTTCTTCCTCACCTTCAGCTGTGGTTTCGGCATGCACAGGGGAAACATAGACTGGTATGAGTCAGTGGACGTGGCACACAAGTTACCCTAGCTGACAGGAAATCAAAGGCCACTGATCATTGTTGTAGGCCTTGTTCACAGTCAGCTTTGTTGCTAATTTTGAAATAGAGTTAACAGTTCCCATTAGATTCAGCAGGACCCACATCAAAGGCTTTACCGCATATCCTGCCATTTCTCTACGCAGATCAACCTTGACTTCATGTAGCTGCCACTGAGACAGACCCAGGAGAACCGGAGATGCTGGGGTCAAAAGAAGGCAAACTCAGGCAGGGAAACTCATTCACATAAAAGGCACACCATCGCTTGTGGCATTTGAGCCTGCCTCAAACCACAAGTAAGCCTTGAGCAGAAATCCAGTCTCCTACTCGAGTATACTAAACAAATAATTTGTTCTAGAATGTCAGGAAAAAATACTTCAATATTGGCTGAAGTGATTTTGGCAAGGGTGTAAGTGAGGTGGGTTTTCCCCCATACTGTGTGTTGAAAGCATGCCAGAGATGACCCTGCTGATCTAGACCCGGTGTTGAGAACCTAGTTTGGTCTATGTCCCGGCTCAGCAGAGGAAGCAGAGCCGGATCCTGTGAGACAGAGCCTGACAGATTTGCAAGATGTTTTTTTCACACGCTACCACACTACTCTTCTCTATTTAATGGCAAGAAACACAAGGTCGTGAATAGAGCTTTATAGTATACAATAAATGGCTGCTATCTCCACCTCGTTAACTCCAGGAGCCAGGTTGTAGAGCCAGCATTAACATTCTTTCCTTAACTGTATTACAGGCTCCAAAACACAGTCACAAGACCACACTATTTCTGGATGAAGTTCAAATGCCACGCTTTATGCATGACACACCAAATGCCTTTTTGAAAAGAAAGGCCTTTAAAAAAAAACATAAAAAGCCCCAAGTCATTTTATCAGGAATTCATTAGATCTAATAGGCAGCGCTGGATTCTGCCGAGGAGAAGAGAGATGGTGCTCATAACATTTCTACTTCGCTCTACGACACTAAATCACTCCAAAGTCATCAGGCAGAATAGGAGAAGTCATTGTACATCATTCATTTACAACTTACTAGCTGTGGGCTAAATATAAAGAGAACAGTTAAAGAGATTCCCATGAATCCATGAGAAGATGGTACATGAAGGTGGAAGTACCATCTGGGGAACATAGACTAAAACAAATTCCATCTCTGTGTGTGTGAATTAGCAGGAGGCTTACATGTTAGCCCCCCAAACCACTTCCACTTGACAAATCACTATGTGCTGCACACTAAATGAGTAACACTTCACTCGAGGGTAGTGTTCATAAGGCTAAATGACACCTACATAAACACTTCATGGCAACCGAGGAACATTAACCTACATCACCGCCGTATTCCAATCTCCTTTCTTGTGTTATGATACTTTGATTTACGTGACGCATGTTGAACTGAGTTTGTAGGTCATTGTAATTCTGGAATGTCAGTATGTAACCTAATAATGATGCGACACTGTGGCTTACCAGGACAGGGATAAACTGGAAGAAACTGAACAAAGGGACACTTCCCTTCATAATAACGGGATATCTGCGATATCTCCTGAACTTGAGAGTTGGTGGAAATGATTACACCATCAAAAGAGTTAGGCGTATACTCTCTACTCTCCAACTTTAATAGGAAATGCCTTATTGATGAGAGAGGTCAGAGGAAGATGGCCAGACTGGTTCATGCTAACAGGAAGTCTATGGTAACTTAAATAACCACTCCGTATAACCACGGTTAGCAGGAAAGCATCTCAGAATGTACAACACATCAAAATCTGAAGCGGATGGACTACGACAGTAACAGACCATGTCAGGGTCACGGAAACTTGGTGCAACACACTCTGAGAAGAGCACTATTCTGAATGCGTGAGCTCACAGACACCCATGATAAGCTAGTGTTGATCTGATTAACAGGGGGAGAAAGGGAAAGCCTATTGTAATAAGCATATGCGTTACCATCAATGTACCAAAAATACACTGTCAGCTACAAAGCTGTTAGGATATTCTAATATCAACCAGGCTGAAAAACATCACAACGCATCATTATTTACTATTTTTATTAATGAGTCACTAGTCGAATCCAATTCCCACCCATTGGGATTTATCCCAGTCAGGGAGGGCGAAGCTGTCAAGTATTGCTGCCTCTTTCCGAACTGCTACTCGTGCAACGTCTGGGAGCAGTGTAACACACTCAGAGGAAAGCGCTCCGACTTCGGTACGCATGAGCTCACAGATGCCCGTGATTGGTCACTGTCGCTCCACTTGACACGGGAGAGAGTGTATGCTTTCCCCCCTCGGGTAAATGCTTTGGCAAACTCTTTGTCGTTGTGCCACTCGGGAGCCCAAGGTATTGTATTATATCTTATATAAACAAATTGAACAAAGCTGTCTTCACGACACCTAACACCATCTGAAGTTCCTATAACCTGTCCAAAAGGACTTATTCAGCTGTCACGAACACCATCCGTAAATAAATTCTACTGCCCAAAAGTTATTCAAGCGCTGTTCAGAAGCTCTGTGAATACTACGTTCTTACTGTACTGTCCATGTATCTGAAAAGCATGAGCGATGATACCGTATATAGTTATAGTTAGCAAGAGTCAATTGTCTGGAAGGATGAGTAAACACTCAGACTTTCCACACAAACCAAAGAAACAGGTAATAACATCACTAGAGGAGTCATAACTAACTATAAAATAAGCAATGAAAAAAAGAAGTGGTGGAGCAATTGACTAAACATGGGGAAATCCCAGTAAAGGGTAATCTGCACATATGAAATCCTGGAACACTTTGTTTAGCCCTAACCTGGAATGTTACCAATTTTTTTTTTTTTTTCACAGGCATGTCTCCAGTTTAAGGAAGCTGCTGAGATATTTTTGAGACTAGGCTCCATTTCTACGTAATGTATAATAAACACAGTGCAGCAGTTACTATGCAGAAGAATGCAGAAAGCACAGAGAACATACAGGGGTTAGACAATGAAACTGAAACACCTGTCATTTTAGTGTGGCAGGTTTCATGGCTAAA
>JAOUQY010000049.1:19318846-19329624 GCA_028566355.1 Doras micropoeus
AAGCTGGGCTTCTAAGACTCTCTGTCCCCCTCTCTCTCACACACACACACACACACACACACACACACACACACACAAAGACACATAGCTGCAGGGCTTTTGTCCAGTTGAGTGGCACTGGATGCCCCAAGGGTGAGGTTACAGATGCCAGGGGCCACTTTGGCTGAAATGTACGTGTATGTGTGTAGAGAAGAGGAAAGTGACATGAGTGAGTAAATTCACAAAAGGTCCCTTTCTCTTCTTCTGGGTGTCAGTGGGATCCGCCCCACGTCACTGGATCTGTAATTATAATACAATGAGCTGAGCTATTAAGAGGACCATCATTAAAGCTAATAACGACAGGTTGACAATGCTAAGCTAACATTGCCCTAATAATCACTCTAACACTGATCAAATACAATACATTTAAGAAAGAAACATGTTTTTGAAGTGAAGACAAGGCAAAGAGCCAGGCATTAACAGTTTTTTTTTTTGACAAATGCGACTCAAATCACAGAATAATTTGCTGTAATTTCCAGTAATTTTACACTTTAATAGAAGACTGTGTGCTTTTGACAGTGAACACAATTAAAAGGACCGCTTGCATTCATACACACAGGGACCCCCAGGGTATGGGACAGCAAAACAACAAAGGCCCTCCAGAGTCTGGGCTTTTGACCTGGATTTCACACTCACTCTCACACACACACACACAAGTATGCACAAAAGCACACACACCAATCATTAACATCTGCAGCTCTTCAGCGAGCTTGTGCAGGACAGCATCTTAATCAGTTAGTGCTCTATTCTCATGTGACTATTAACATGCCAACCCCAACCCCAGACCTGAGGGTTTTTCCCAGCAACAAAACGACTCTCACATGCAAATGCAGCTTCCCCTCAGACTGAGTGCTTTCAGAACAACGTGTACGTGTGATGTGTTTCAGTGGGTCGACCGTAAAGATTCGAGTCGGGTTCCTTTTATTGTTCTATACCCTCAGATAGGATCAAACAGAATGACTGATGATGCTTTCTCGTACGGAAGGATCTGAGGCGGGACAGGTAAGTGCACCTTCATCTGGACAGATCAAAAGCAAGCGGACTTCAGGCTGAAGCGGGGCATGCTGGCTGCAGAGCAGAGAGTCCTAAACCCTCAAAAACGCCCAGATTCTCCATAAGAGATACACCTTTTATACTGACGAGATGCCCACGAGGGTGACAGCTAGCCTGTGTTTGACTGCTGAATCGGTCATCGGCTGAAAAAACATCTTCTACCCACCATTCCTATTCTTTTGCATTTATCCCTCACAAGGATTACTAGCTTGCAATATGGTCTGAGCTTGCAATATTTAATTTCAACAGTCTCAGTCTGTAGTTCACAGTTTGGTTCATACCAAATAACTAGCTAACTAGCTGTAAGTTGTTGCCATGGTGATAAGATGACAAGACCCTGACACCCTAACATGACCAGCTTTTGGTTTTGCCAGCAGAGAAACAGCTCTTTAGAGGTAAAAAAAAAAACAACTGACAGAATAGGGGCTAAACAAGAACAGAGGAAGGTTACCGATCCTTAGACTGGCCCTCTGATCACAGCCATGAGGCTCTGATGGAAGTCTTTAAAACAAAAACACTTCTGTAAGCATTCACCTGTCTTTATTCTTTAGCTTAACCCCCCATCCCTGTCATTTCTCTCTCTCTATTATAAGTCAGCTGAGAGGTGCTTAACCTCCCTGAGAGATCTTGGGTTAGATTGGCTTTGAGCATGCGAGTCGAGTAATGGCAGAGGAAGCCAATCAATAGTGCTCTGCCTGATGATGGTCATTCAAGTTGTAATTGCGTAGGGTGCCTTTTCCTCCAGTGGAACATAACTGCTTCCTTTTCATCTCGCAGCCTTCAGAAGACCATGCCATTACAAGCTTTGTCCAGCCTTTAATGGCTCTCACGTCTGGCTTCTATCTGACAGGTGCCCAATGAGAAAGCTAGACATTATACAAAGTAGACCACCATGCATACACTTTTCTTCACTAAAACAAGAGCAGAAAAGGGTGATGGCCTATGGTCTTGAATATATAAGGCTTCACACAATAGGACCTTGGAGAGATTGATGTGTAATCGGTGGCAGGCCGGTTCATTTTCAGAGGTGAGAAAAAGTGCCATGTGGCGTCAGCAGTGTTCCAGCTGTACCGGCCATCTCAGTGACAACCTCCTGGCCGTTTGACGCCACTCCTCCCACTGCTGCCGTGCCAGCTGCATCACTTGCATACATTAGCAGGTTCTGCTCGGAGCTGACGAGCTAAAGCCTCATCACACCTCGTCAAGCAAACAGCCTGCTAATTACGTATAGAGACACTGTCCCGGGTGGCTCTGAGAGACAACTGCACATTAAAATGAATGTTAGAAAGGTTGGCAGTGCTAACGCACATTAACAAGATGCTGTCCTTCTGGTTTGGCAATTGGGTCCAGGCCTTAAAGCTTGTAAGTGGAGAGCATGGATGGACAGAACGATGGTGAGAGTGTGAGAATGAAAGCAGAAGGACTAGAAGAACCCCTAGTCTGTTTCCTGCAGAAAGTAGTGAGGAGCAGAAGGACAGAGCTGGACGGTCAACGCAACAGACTGCCTAGCAGAACGCCTTTCCTCTGCCCGAGTCTCTGGATCCTGCTTTTGTTCACCACCAGACACTCTGATAAAGTTTGGAAGAACTTTTTGTTAATCCACCATCCTCTTTGTTCCAACATAACCTCTTGGAGAACACTTGTGGAGTTGCTGTGCTCCATTTGTTTTTCAAGAAGGAGCCATATGTTGACAAATTTTATTTGTATCCAAGCCCTACACTGAAGCCTGCAAAGCAAACAGAAATCAGGCTCATGAAAGTTATTGCTCATAAATGTAAAGTGATTGCATGGATGACAGAAAGAAATTGCTGACATTGGTTAAGTTTATTAATTCATAAATATTCCTGCACACATCATGAAATAATTTTTTTCCTTGCCAAGCTCTGACACTTGACTGACACAGTATATTGGCACAGCCACTGTAAATGAGAGACGGGCTGAGGAACATGTCCAGTTTGAGGGGGAAATATATAATTCATTTGGTTGTGAATGTCTTCTGACTTACTGTGAAATGCAAACAGACCCAGGGTGGCACAGAAGAAGAAAGAAGCTCACGTGAATTCCCCATTTAAAAAGCTCACCCTTGTGATATATGCTGAACTGTGGATTTTCCTTTCTTCTGAAGGATGGCTGTCCATGCATTGCTGCTCTAAGCAAAGAAATCCATCAATAAACGCACACTTGGTATAGAACCAGTGTAAAGGACAGGCCAAGACCTATTGAATATATTTACTATGAGGTGCAGACTGGCTGTTTTAAGAGCTTCTTACAGTTTAGCGCATGGTCACTGAACAAGCTCATATCAGACCATTATACCAAATATGGAAGGGAAAGCCTATGAGGCATAGGGTATAATCATACTTAGGCAGAGAGCTCCACTAATCTGTCCTGTTCATTAGCACACTGCGCACATTGTTAACATTAGCCACACAGGCCTGTAATAGCACAAATTACACTGTCATCCTCCAGCGTAATCATCATCCTCCACTCCAAAGACATTAGAGCAAAGCAAGGCCTGGAACCTAACAGACGAGCAGGTGGGTACTGACACACAAACAGGCTGAGGAGAACACAGAAAACAAACTCAACCTACGTACTACTGTGATTTATAACCACTCGTCCTTCTGCAAGAGATCTTATCAAATTTCTGCTTTGTTAATCACGTCTATAAATCAGCAATGGCAGAAAACACAGCTTTACTAAATTAGATTATTAGGGTCAGTTCATCACGTATCTGCTGACTATGTTCCTTTCCGACGTTTCCGTTTATTCATCCAGAAACTTCCCGTAATTAAATACTACTATCTCGTATTGTCTTCAGATCAGTTCAGAGAAAATAAGACTATTACATTTTAATAATCTGCATCCACTCTGACCTGTAGAGTAACTAAAAACAAGCAATTCAATTCGCGCTACTCAGATGAAATAGAAGGAATAAAAGTCATCACGGCAACGTCAAGTAATTTCCACAACAACCATTAAAATGGCTCAGCGGGTATTTTTTTATTTTAATTACAATATTACAAACCCCATTTCCGGAAAAGCTGTGGCACTAAAAATGCAATAAAAACTGAAATCTGTACTTTGTTAATTCACTTGAACCTTTATTTAACAGACAAAAGGACAAAGAAAAAAATTTCAGTGTTTTCAATGACACTTGATTCTATTTGTGACCCAGTGGTAAACACGCCTATGTTTATGTGTTTATATTTAGAACAAATAGAATTGAGTTCATCACTCAAATCTTTTCTTTGTCCTTTTGTCTGTTAAAATAAACGTTCGAGTGAATGAACAAATGACAGATTTCAGTTTTTATTGCATTTTAAGAAAGTGTCCCAGCTTTTCTGGAAATGGGGTTTGTAGATACTGCATTTCTGAACCAGTAGCGCTATGAGGAAGCACCTTGTTAGCATACAGAGAGTACCGGAATCTACGCTTTGTCAGCTACAGGAGGGTCGGATTAAATGGTTACACTGCAGTAAAATTCGCCAGGTGGAAAGATAAACCATTGAATGTGACGTTACGAAAAGATAAGCACCAGTACCAAATTGGTTACTGAAGTAAAATGAACTGCTATTAGAAAGAAATGTGCATCAGGTACCACATCCATTCCCCTTTAGATATCTTTAGTTAATAAGCTTTTCCACCATGATTGATTAAAGTTCATTCTGACTTGAGATTCTAAGGTTGAGAAACCAGGCAAATTATTTATTATTATTAAAAAAAAAAACTCTACTGTTATTATTCTTAAGATTACATAAAAATTCGGCTCTCAAATTGGCGGAAACGCAGACGAGCGTACATAAAGGATGACTGGTTTCCTGGAAACGCAGCAGCATATCAATGTTTCACTGCTACAGCCAGAATGAGTAACTGTGTCACTAATGGGAATTAACACTTCATATTATCATTAAAAATTGTCACAGAGTCTCAGTCTTTGTGCTATTGTAATCTGTACTACACGAGACCTCGAGTTAGTGACGTATTACGGTTCGGCGTGTTAGTTGTACTGTTGCATACATGCTGTTAGGGACAAAGAGTCTCCGGAGCCTGGCACTGTGATTTTCTCCTGCTTTTAGAGCCACAATTTACGCTGAAAGGCAACACACTATGCATCATAGTTCAGAGCAGGGGAGTGGAACCGTCATTCACAAAACCCACATAAGGACACCATATGGGGAAGAGAAAGCTAAATCTGCCTCTGTCAGTAGACGAACTGATGTCTTTCAGATCTTAATGGTGAACCAATAGAGGCCGTACTCTCTCATTTTCCACACACAGGCTATTTCTGTAAGCAATTCAGCCAAGGGTAGCAAAGCTAAAACACAAATCAGTAGACTGCACCACAAATAAACACAAAGAACGGGTAGGAAAGGCTTTCTGCTGCAAGAGCATCATGTTTAATAGAAAGCATGCTACATGCAGTGTACGCTGTTTTATATTTAGACATGTGGTGGAAAAACAGACTGGAATTTAACATATTAAAGTGTGTCTGTGTGTACCAGAAATACCAGAAAAAACTGGTACTGGAGCCTAAGCAAAATACATAGGAACAGCACCTATGCATGTCATTGGTTGCATCTGCCAGTGTGTATATAATGTGATAGGCATCTATGGAAGCTTCTAGAGCCATTTCATCCATGGGAAAGGCAAGTTATTATGATTTTGCACTGTTTAACAGTTGGATCTTGTGAGATGGGTCATTTCGGAGGTAGAAGCAAAGTATGGATTTTCATGTATGAGCATTTCAAGGGTGAAATGAAATGAAGTGAAGTCTTTGTCACACATACATTACTGCACAGTGAAATTCTTTCTTCGCATATCCCAGCTTTTTGTTAGGAAGTTGGGGTCAAAGTGCAGGGTCAGCCATGATGCAGCGACCCTGGAGCAGGGAGGCCTTGCTCAAGGGCCCAACAGCTTGGTGGTGCTGGGGCTCAAACCCCTGATCTTCTGATCAGAAACCCAGAGCGTTAACCTATTGAGCCACCACTGCACCACACCCGCTGCACAGGCGCACTTTGTAGTTTTACAGATAGAGACTGTAGTCCATCTGTTTTTCTGTAGACATTTTTAGCCCCCTTTTGAGCAGTTCTTCAGTGGTCAGGACCCCCAAAGGACCATCACAGAGCAGGTACTATTTGGGTGGTGGATGATTGTCAGCACTGCAGTGACTCCTATGTGGTGGTGGTCTACAGAAAAACAGATGGACTATTTGCTTGAGTAAGTAATCCCTGTTAAATCCACTCTTAGTAGTACAGTTTATTTAAATTTTCCACCAGTGCATGAGATGTTTTACACTAAACTCCGGACTGAGATGGTCATCAAGTTTAAAAGTGAAGTGACGAACCAGTAACGCGCCTCCACTTTTCAGTATTCATTTACATTCTCACTCCTCGCTGTATTTTTTTTATACCTCTGCCTAACAGCACTCCTCTTTTTCAATCCAACAGCTAACAATAGCATTTTTTGCTGTTCAAATGAGTCATATGATATGAGAGGAGTGGAGCGGCAGCAATTTACTCTCTCTTTGCTCAAACCATTCTATAATCACTCCCACTCCACTCCAGCTTTTCTATTTTCCACTCCTCGCTCACTCCCCACTCTAATCACACCACTCACCTACTCAAACTTACTGTTAGTAGTTTTAATGAACCATTTTTGATCATTTCCACATTGTCTTTGGGAAATTACTTAGCAAATGCCATGCTTGTAAACAAATGGATCATCAAATTGAATAATGGGCTGCTTTTATAAGCGTGCTCACATGTTGTGCTGGAGCGATATCTGACAGATCTCTGAGCCGAGAAAGAACACTGACGCTCCAATGTATGAAAAAGCTGCTTCACACTCCGGGCAAAATCACACCACTCCGTTCCTCGATCCATTCGCTCACATACTGTGATATGAGCTTGCTTTTCACTCTGTGGTTCAAATACATGCACACACTCTTACAGGAAGCAGAGTACTGCCTACATGTAGTTACACATTTTTTTATAGAATCTACATACAATCCTGTGGAAAAAAGTGTTCCCAATTTCTTCTATTTTTGCATATTTGTCACACTTCAATGTTTCATATCATCAAACTACGTTTAATATTAGACAAAGATAACCCGAGTAAATATAAAATGCTGTTTTTAAAAGAAACTGTTCACCCTTACCTGGACCTATGTGAAATATCTGTAGCGTTAGCAACCAAATTAACCAGTTAACTAAATTCAGCTGAGTAATGGGTATAATTTCAGTAGCCACACCCAGCCATGTTTAGTGCCAGACCTGTTCAATCTAAATATCACTTAAATAGAACCTGTCTGGCAACGTGAAACAGGCTAGAAGGTCTCAAAAGGCAGCACATGACACCACGTGCTAAAGAGATTCAAATACGGATGTGCAACAGAGTCACTGAAATCTACCAGTCGGAATAGGGTTACAAAGGCTGTGGGACAGCGAACCACACTGAGAGCCGTTATCCACAAACGGAGACAATTTGGAACAGTGATGGAGTGGTCAGCCTACCACATTTCCACCAAGAGCCCATCAACAGTTCAATTCAATTTTATTTCTAAAGCGCTTTTAACAATGGACATTGTCTCAAAGCAGCTTTACAAAGACAAGAAATCAGGACATGGCCTATAGGCTTCGTCCCCAACAGCTGATCCAGGAGGTCAGAAAAGAATCCAGACAAACATCTAAAGAACTGTAGGCCTCTCTTACCTCAGTCAAGGTCAATGTACACGATTCCACAATAAGAAAAACACAAAAAAAGTTGCAAGGTGCAAACCACTGCTGACCAAAAAGAACACAAAGGCTTGTTTCGCATTAGCTAAAATGATGACCAACAAGACTTTTGGGATAAAGTTCTGTGGAGTGATGAGTCAATGGTGAAACGTTTTGGAAGACACGGGTCCCGTTACTCCTGCTGTAAAGCTAACACTGCATTCCACCATAAGAACTTCATACCAACAGTCAAACATGGTGGTGGTAGTGTGATGGTCTGGAGCTGCTTTGTTTCTGCAGGACCTGGATGACATAACTCAAGCACATTTGGGATATGCAGCAGGACAATGATCTGAAGAACACAAGTAAGCCCACCTCTGAATGGCTCAAAAGAAACAAAATTAAGGTTTCGGAGTGGCCGAGTCAAAGTCCTGATTTGAATCCCATTGAGATTGTGTGGCTTTTTCCTTTTCCTTTTTCACATGGGTAGATTTTGAATAAATATTTATCTTTAATAAAAGGAATGATCATTTAAAAGCTGCATTTTGTGTTTACTCACGTTGTCTTGTAATAAAATTAGTTGGATGATCTGAAACATTTAAACGTAACAAATTAGCAAGAACAGAAGAAATCTGAAAAAGGAAACTTTTTCACAGCACTTCAATTGTAATGCAAAGGGAAAATATGTTGCTGTGTGGTGTGTATCACAACAATCACAAGCACAAACATTTCAGAAATAGACCAGGGGCACAAAAAAGGTAAAGATAAACATTCACTTATAAGCTTGCTCTCATTGTTTACATTACAGAAGAATTACCTCAGAATTAGCTCAGTAATTCTTCTGACTACAAACCATGAGAGAAAGCTATAAGACTGTCCATCTCACAGTCTTCTCATAAACACAGACAGAGTGAGAATCCCCAGATGCCAGGAACCTTTTTCCAGCTTTATATCACAAAGTCACCTATCGTGACAAGGCACATATAAATACACAGTACTGGAATATACAGTACATATACAGTACAAGCTTATGTACACAAACACAGACAGAGTATGAAGAAGTGCTGAAAGGACCGACAGGTAAGCTAGTGCTCCCATATTTAGTTCCAAACCAAGAGATCGCTGTTTCCACGCTGCAGATGAGGCAAAGCCAGGTCTCTGATTGTTAAAACTCGGAAACCCGCCTGAGCAAGCCTGCGCTTCATCTCCTCTCGTTAATGTAATCAAAGCCAGGAACGGCCCGATAATGAAAAGTGGAATAAGATGGAACAAGAGGCTCGGCACAGAGGTGCTATTCAGGCGCGCCGGAGAGCGGGGAGGCCGAATCAAGCCGTCGTCGCGGTCCTTTCAGAAGCCAGACGCAATCACGTATTCATGGATTTCCCCATTCAGTGAATAATCTTAATCAGGACATTGTATCTTGGAAATCAAAGAAGCTATGATTGAACTTGCATCAAAAGAGTGGCTTTCAGGGATTTATATGGAGATCTAGAATGGAAAGCTCACTAATCCGTCTGAGGCGAGTCATTTTCTGTATGCCAGGCTTCAATCTAAAGGCATCAGCCACCCGCAACCTGCCTGTGATACTGTTACCATGGAGAGCTCTGGACTGGGAAGGCAACAACCTTTAAAGGATAAATCTATCTCCACTCTAGATCACTATCTGCTCTTTTAAAGGTGATCTTGGTGTCAGTGGTGGGAACTTCCTCTCAGATGCTGACCACTTTTAGCATAGCCATAGCAAGAAGTCCATTTTTGAATATCATCTCAAATTTGGACAGAGTTGTGTCACTCTAAATTAAACTCTCTCAGGACAATCTCATGGGGAAGAAGAACATGCTCCTGTCTGTAAGTGTACACTGTTTATGCAGTAGGTGTTGGCTAATGGAAGTCACATGCAGCAGCTGTCTCCTGCACATCAAAAGTGCTGAGGAGAGCAAACACAGGAGTACAGACGGAGGGAATGCTCAAACAATGGGAAGGAGGAGGGCGTCATGTAGCTGGGTAAGGATGTTGCTCCGTCACTGTCGGCCTCTGAAAGGCAATATATAAGCAGCACCATCTGTGACTGCTCCTCTTCTCTACTTTTAGGGACTGTTAGCAGAGTCACTAAAGGGCAGACATGCCAGCCTTCATTACACATGCACAAACATATGTGCGCGCACACACACACACACACACACACACACACACACACACACACACCTACCTGTGTGTATAATTGCATATGGAATTGCATAATTGATCCACAGTTCTGAATGTATCAGGCACCTAGTAAAAAAAATCTTAGCTCTGTTAGCTTAATAAGCTCAGGCACTGAGCCCCTGCTTTTTTCCTAACCCTGATGTCTCTCTTCTATAAATACTATGCTTTCATGGTAAACCTCAAAAGCATCATCCAGTGCCCTGTTCCCTCAGGTCTAAACCTGCCTGCCTCATTGCCAATCATCTCACCTCTCAGCACACAGCTCACTACAGCACTAAAGGTATCGAGATGAGATTCTGAGAGACTGATTTGAGGTGTTTGTGTCTGTGCACCTGCGTGTGTGCGCGCGCATTGGAGGGGTGTGATATCTGAGTCTGACTGATATTACAGTTTATCTTGAGAGTATAAGGTATAAAGATAACTTCTCAGCGCACAGACATCTTAAACACAGAAAAGCCAATAGCTAGATTAGTGGCACTTGTAAGCAGTGCTTTAAATAGGATACAAATTATTTTCTTACAGTGCTGAAGGTTATATTAGCACCCATCCTAATCTGTAAGTAAACATATGTTTAGCTCATGGACCAAAAAAAAGCCACAGCCACATCTGTCAGTCTCTTTGGAGCCTCTATGAATTTCTGGAAAATAAAACCAAATTACAGATTACACCACCTACGCACATTATATTTCGTATCATCACTCTAGTAATTCTTGTTTAGTTAAATTTAGTTTAAATTTAGTTAAATACTTTATATTTATTTAGTTT
>JAOUQY010000049.1:19637857-19654449 GCA_028566355.1 Doras micropoeus
GTCCAGAGAATGTCATCTCTGTCTGGTCTGCAAAATAACAGAACATCTTGTTACATAGGAAGATTGAAAATGAATGAATCAATAACTAAGGCATTAATGAGATAACTATAAACCTGTAAGGATTACTGCATGTCATGGAATCAGCAATGAAACTACTGTATATAAACATTTAAAAATATTAATTGGAATAAATGAACACTTATAGAGCAGTGTGAATAAAGCTGTTTGAATTTATTTAATGCATAATTTTTTGTAACAAGGACACATGTGATCCTCTTGTGGAGAATTTCTGGGTGTTGAATGTAAGTGAGTGAGTGAGTGACTGACTGAGTTAGTTATAAGGCAGGTCCATGAGGTGCGTCACATCTAAAAACTGCATATTTTCAATTCAGATATTCCAGTTTATTACCTGGAGCAACCACTTCAGAGAAGGAGGGACCGCTGCCATTTCTGGGGGTGCCAGTGATGCGATATCCACTGACGGGACCGACTGCTGGTGTCCAGCGTACAGTGATGGTGCTGTCCTTTACATCAGTCACCTCCATCTCAGATGGAGACTCGATATCTATAGAAACATAAACCCCATCATTTCATCATTCATCATTTTCTTGCTCTCCACAAGATCACTTTAGCTCTCACTATATAGGCCCACTCTCACACTATTTAATCATCTATTATACTCTAGTATCACATCAGAACAATTCCTACGTTATATGATGCACAACAGTGGGTGTACCTGTTTTGTGAGTGACATAGATGGGTGTGCTGGAGGCGGGGCTGTCTCCTCTGCCTGTCACAGCGTACACAGTGATGGTGTAGTCAGTGCCTGGGCGCAGACCCTCAATAGTGGCAGTGGTCTGAGAGCCTGGGACAGTGAACTCTTTAGGAGAGCTGTCACCACCTGAGGAGGAACAAGACTGAGCTGTTACGCTATGCCAATAATGAACTAATGAGCTTAGCAATGATAAAAAAAAATATTCACATTGCTGCACATTGATTATAAATTATTATTTTTTAATTTTAGGAATCATCTACCTGACTCTCCCTGCGTGATCCTGTAGTACCTAACGCTGACAGAGGGGGCGTCCCAGCGAACAGTGATGCTGGTTGGTGTTGAAGAAGTGACCTCCAGGTCAGTAGGGGCATCAGAAACTAGCAAATAGGGAGAAAAATCATATTAGAAGTGCTCATATAGTATTATCCAGTTGTATTGTTTATATAATTAAAAATAAAATGTGTTCTCATAATCATTCAAAATTCTACTGCTATGCCTAGTACATGCTGTATAGTGTGGGTGTGTATAAATATGTGCACATGGGTGTAAAGGATTCTTCCAAATGAATAAATGCATACTAATATTAATACTAATGTTAATATGTCTAAATCTGCAAAGTAACACCTAGCGGTACGTGAAAAGTGACACATTCACTATGTAGGGTTTATTCACTGGATCCGAACTGTATAAATGGGCTAGAGGAAGCGCTATGTGATGCAGCATCAGCCTTTCCTTTTTCCAGCTTTACATTTTCTATATTCGGTTTTTGTAACTACATCAAAACCAAAATCACGAACTGAGCATTAGGGAGGCTGTGATAGTGCATAACATGTATAAGCTTAATCTTAACAGTCCATAATTTACCAAACCAAGTCTGGAAATGAATGTAAATTCTACAGAATTGTGAAAGACCCCTGTGACATCTAATCTGACATGATATGAATTCAAATATCTCAGATCAGAGGCTGTGAGGATAACTGAGTCAGAACTATAGCTTACTGGTGGCCTGGGTCCCGGTGAGCGGCAGACTCTCCCGGGTGCCGCTCACAGCAAAGATGCTGATGCTGTACTCAGTCTCAGGGGTTAAGCCTGTGAGTGTGAAGTGGCTCCTGGAAGGTGGCAGTCTCTCCTCCTTGGAGCGTCCTCCACTGGTCATCTGATGGCGAATACGGTAGCCAGAAATGCTGGCTTTAGGAGGCAGCCAGTGTATGGTGAAGGAGTTTGTGCCGACATCAGAGAAAACCAGTTTAACAGGGGAATCCAGGACTGCAGTGCAGAAAGGACACTGGAATCAAATCTTGTGACCCAATATAAAGATATGTAAGGAAAATAATCCCATTGATATTTGTTGAATGTGAGGCGAATTAACTCACTGGTTCTCTGAGTACTGATCACAGGTGAGCTCTGCCTCTCTTCATAAACACAGAACACACTCACCATGTATTCAGTGTTGGGTATAAGATCTACATGCACACAGGACAAAGAGCAAAAATAATTAGTGACCCCAGAGAGCCATAACACAACACGGCTGAATCTAGAAGAAATGTTTCACTTACGGCGAAGAATAACCCTTTGGACGTTTCCATCGACAACTTGCTCGGTGTTGTCATTGTCGTCATCGACTGGGTGATAGTGGATGATGTAGCGGTCAATCTTGTTAGGGTTGGGGACAGATGGGGCAGTCCAGCTCACAGTCATGTTATCAGCAGAGATATTACTGAACTTTAGGCCTGTCGGGGCTGGCACAGCTGTGGAAAAGGAGTGAGCAATGAAAATTAGTTTAAAAACAAATAATGCAGAATGTACCCACAATGCTTTGTGCTACTGGAACAGGACAGACAGTCTGTCTAGACTTATTACATCTTTAAAAAGTTTAGGAGCTCAAGCCAATAATGGAAAAAGGAGTCAGAAAATGAGCACCAGCTTGAGAGTGAAAACCTTTACACAGACTGCTGCCACATGGGTCTCAGTAACTTCATACTGTGAGACAGAGCAAGTGTAAGACATGCAGTCAAAACACAGATGCTTGCTTGCTCTTTAATAACACACTATTCTCCAGACCCAGGGCAGCCACATGTAGCCAACACAAATGCTACAGATGTTAAACAGGATGTTTAACATGTACAGAAGTGTCATATTAGTGTCCATCAACAGATCAGGTCTTTGTACATAAAGAAGTGTGCTAGGAATGCAATATCTGCCCTTAAGTGCAGTTATACACACATACCTGTTTGCTGTGTGATGGTGGTGGGCTTGCTCTCGCCGTTCTCAGTTACTGTGGTGATGCTGATGTCATAGTCGATGCCAGGCTCCAGACCAAACACGGTGTAGGTATCCCTGGTAGACTCCACAAAGTCCTCGAAGATGGGTACACTATCGCCGGCCGCCACCACCGTGATGCGGTATCCAGTTACAGCAGTTGAGTTAATGGGTCTCCATGTGAGGCCAATCATGGAATCAGTGATATTGATAAAGTGGAGGTCTGTTAGCTGGGGCACCTCTATGAGGATTAAATTGAGGAAGAGCAGGAGGCCAAAAGAAAAAGAGTATCGGACAAAACAGAGAGGCGAGAGTATAGCGTTAAAACACACAACCCTCATGGTTCAGCATGTGTATAGTTACAGTGAACCATGGTACAATAAAATATGAAGTGATATGAAGACGTGTTTAAAACTCAACTCTGTTGTATAATAATAATTCTTATCTAATCCAAGATTAAAATACAGAATTACTGATCAATACAGGAATGCCATTCATACATGATCAGCTGTACTGTATAATATTGTAGTACCATCATATCACTTATGCCAGAATGAAAATGTAAACTCAGAATGAGGTATTTGTGTTAATGGAGTTTTGTCTTAGGAAAAAAAGACAGTGGTTTCAACCTGGTTGATTAAAAGTAAGTTACCAGCAAAGTGTTAAACTTTGCCATCAATATTTACAAAACTGTGGTTAGCCATTTCCAATACAATAGTCCAGGTACATTTTAATGTACTGAGGATATGATATAGTTAGACAATGCTAAACAAAACAGTTTTGTTTATCTGTTATCCATAATCAGAGGCCTGATTACAATTATGGGATGGAGCAACCATTCCCAATATGTGAAAGTGGTCATTTTAGACTTGGAAAGAATCTAAAGAACGGCTTGTAGGTACAGAGGCATTTGTAAAACATACCCGGAGTGATGGTACTGGAGATGGGCATGCTCTCCATGTCGTCCTTCACTGTAAACACGCTGACGTTGTACTCTATTCCAGGGCTCAGGTTATCCAGAGTGCATGAGGTCTGACCTGCTTTGACAAACTCCTCCAGAGAGTTACCCTGCTGGCCATTAATTGGACTGCAAGTCACTCTGTAGCCTGTGATATCTATGGTGCAAGAATAGAAAAATGAAAAAAATGTCAATGTTTATGCCACTTGGAAAACTAATATAGAGCTGCATAATTTATTGTGCCTTTGTCATGACTACAACTTTTGTTGTCTTCATTTCTACACTACACTGTGATATTGGTGACTGCATGATTGCAGGGGTAGGGCTGGCTCAATGGTTAAGGTGTTGGGTTACTGAATAGAAGGTTGGGGGTTCAAGCCCCAGCACCACCAAGCTGCCACTGTTGAGCAAGGCCCTTAACCCTCAACTGCTCAGTTGTATAAATTAGTTAAATGTAAGTCACTCGGGATAAGGGGGTCTGCCAAATGCCGTAAATGTAAATGTAATGATTGGTATGGGAGAACAATTAATTGAATCTGTTACATTAAACCAATTCGGTTCCATAGCAATTCATTATTTGTTTAGATTCTACCTGGGCTTATAGCTAACATAAAAAAAAATAATACTCAATCTGACGAAAGACTTGTATTATTTACATTCAAACATATATACAAAAGGAATACACACTTAATGTACAATGTAAACTGAGCCCTTGTTTACGGCCAGTTTAAAATAACAGCATGGTGCTTGTTCCTAAATTTTCTGATCAATTGTGAAAGTTCAGAGAATGATTTGTAAGCATTCATGAAGATATGATGCGTTTCTAGTGCTGACCTGGAGTTTTGGCTTCGTTCCACTGGACCGTTAGCTCTCCAGTGTTTGGGTTGGTTTCCAAGCTGAGATCAGTGGGTGGAGACAGAGCTGAAGACAGAGATAATCAGTATGACATGACTGCATCAGAGTCATGGGAAATAGCTTCACATCAGCTGGATTCAATATGCTGCAAGACCTTTTCACAGTGAACAAAAGTAGAACAGGCTCTTTGCAATCTTACGTGTAACAACACGGCGTGTGATGGGGTTGCCTTGGCCATGGCCGTTGATGACCGGCTGCACGCTGTAGGTGTATTCCACTCCAGGCGTCAGGCCCGAGATGTAAATGCTTCCTGATTCAGAGGTCACTTCCCTGGGGGCTTCTCCGCCCTGACTGGGCTTCACAGTTAACTGAAGAATGGAAGTTGTGTGTGTGAGTGGGAGGAAGAGTGAATATCTATGTGCTTGGCTCAGATGTACAAAAACTGAAATACATTGCATGGGATCTGATCATTACAGAATTTCAGCAGAATTTTAACGACAACAGCTGGATTTTTGCTCATTAATTAGCATACATTGAATAAGGCATTATTCTAATTTTTTTTTTACATCTACACGTGCACGCAAACCTTTGAGCTGAACGGCATTAAGCACAGACTTAATGCAACACTACACCTGGGGTATTGTGTGCAATGTGCAAACATAAAAGCTCCCATATAATTATTTAACAGTAAAGCCAATTTTAGGTTTTGCTCCTGCACATCTGCAGCTGATTTGCAAACTGCCAATAAACTTGGAAATGCCATGCATTAATATGGATTATTACAGTCTGACTCAAAACGTGCAATTTTTCAATTTTCACACGATTTAACTGCAATTTTGGCAAATCATTCATGCATAGTTGTGTACATGCACTTATTTGATTATTTTGTAAATCTCACATCTTTTTGTAGTTATCAGGTTAATATGTACATCCAGTACATGCATGCTCAATGTAAGGTGAAAGATACGGCAAACGGCCTGAAATCTACCTTATACCCAATTCTGGGAACTGGATTCCAGGAAATCACAATGGAGGTGTCTGTGACATCAGTTGTGAAACGAGGGGCATTTTTCATTGGTGAAGCTACAGGGCAGACAGAAAGTAGAGATAGTAAGGATAAAAATAAATAAATCCTCCCAGGACATTAATGTCCTTCAAATAACTACTATCAGTGTATTTAGGGCTTTGAAGGCTGAAACTCACAGGTGCTAAAGGTCACTGTGGCTCCCTCACTGAGCACGTTGCCCTGCTCAGAATGCAGTGTGGCCGTATATGGCGTGTCTGGCTGAAGGTTCAGAAGGGTGTACTCTGTCAAGCGGCCAGGGAGGCGCCGCTGCTTAGGGTTCGAGCCTTCTACAGTCAGGAAGAGTCTGTAACCAGTGATCTGAGCTCTGGGAGCTGCCCAGATGATCAAAGCGCTATCCTCAGTCACATTGGACAAGTGGAAGTTTGTAGGGGCATCTGGCTCTATTTAAAAAAAAAAGAATAAATAATAAATAATGTAAATGGAATGAGCACAGGACAATCTTTATGATTACAGTAGCAGTTGTTAGGTACAAATCTACAGAATCCAGGTGAAATTATCTGCTTGATAAAGGGTATGTTGTGGCCATAAACTGTTTTTGGGAAATGCAAATCTTTAGGGTATCCTTGTGAGACGATCGATAGCAGCTTATTTACTGTCTACAATAGAATATGGGCACTTTTACAAGTGAATGTAAAAACAAATGTGCTTCAGGTTGTGCAATGCACGTGACATATGCATTATGTATGTGTGGCAGTTATACAAAGAAGCTCAGTGGTGGTATAAATCAGTTTCACCACCAGACTTCACACTTCTTTGTTTGGTGGTGTTAAAACCACCACTGTGTTTGCTTTTTTTCTACAAGGGTGACACCAGCAGTAAATCCACTTATTAGCCACCCTACTATTTTGCAAGTACTTACTAGTGGCATATTCTCCAACCAGTGGCTCACTCTCTTCGCTGTCCTTGATGGCAAAAATAAAGAAGCGGTAAAGGGTTCCAGGCTCCAGTGGCGTGACTTCTGCATAAGTATTGTGCATGATGGGTAGCACTGTCTGTTGCTCGAGCAGTCCATCGGCACCGACCTGTCCTACTGACACACGGTACCCAGAGACATCAGGAGAAGAGGTCCAAGTGATAGTGATCTTTGAGTCAGAAACCTCGAAGAACTGAAGCTCAGTCGGGGATGGGATTTCCTCTGTTGGGTAAACACAGTGGCTTTGGATTAAAAACTAAACGACACTGTAATCATGCTTCAAAGGCAAATTTTCCCAGCAACAAAACAGAACCAAACCCAAATTTCCTTTTAACAAAAATTATAATGGAGGATTTCCAAAAGCAAAGTTTCATCTTTTAAACATTGCTTTGACCCTTCCAGGATATTCTTCTCTGTACCAATTTTAAGCTACATTACTCTTCATCCAAACAAGGTCTTAAACTCATTTCAACCTGTAATTTCCATTCACTGAGACACGACAAGCTGTATTTATCATCCAATAAAACTCTTCCATCTTAAGAGAAGAATTCAGACACTCTACTGGTATACAGGTTGCCTCAAGAGAAAGTAAAATAGTCTTGCAATGGTGAGACCACAGACGGTTTGTTTTAGTCCAGCTTAATGTTTGAGCAGACCTCCATTGCCATATGACAGTATTCCAAAGAGAGGCTCTTACAGTTAGTACTAGCACCTGAGTAAACTCTGTTTTGCCCGTAACATTAATCAAATCTACAACACTGAGAAGTTTCACTTGGTCAGGGAAAACCAACATCTAAACTGAGACTGACAGCTAAAATATATCAATCTTTCAAATGAAAATTAATATTTGACATCAGAATTTTTCAACTTTGCAATATTGCAACTTTGATTTTCTACTACATCCATATATATTTATCAAATGAAACTACAGGCTACAGTTAAAATGTCAAAGGTTTTAAAAGCATTGCAACAATTATCAAATATGTAATTGCATGTTAGAGTGGGTTCAGAAGCACTAACACCATGGAGTTTTTACAGAAATAAAGTTTCTGCTTGAAACAGGTCCAAATCATGTCGACAAACAGATGCTCTTTACCCTTTTATTCAATGCATACTTTGCTTCTCTTAAATCTTTTCAGTTCAGTATTTTTTTGTGTCTGTATACCTAGCACTGGCTCTCCAGCAGTGTTGACCTGCACAAACACAGGCTCACTCTCCAGATTCTCTTCTACAGCATAGATGCTGATGTTATATAGCTGGCCAGGTCGAAGGTCACTAAGAGTCACAGAGGTCTCTGTGTTGGGCAGGGTCAGCTCAGTGCTGCCAGAGCTCCCTTCAACAGATGGAGTGTAAACCACACGGTAGCCTACGGGCATAGAATTAAGGTCAGCACATTTTCCCCCCTTCACACACAAGACATTAAACATGGTTTACATTAAAGACAGACTGAGCAGACCTGTGATAGGAGCCAGAGGTTTAGACCATCGGATCGTGATGGAACTCTCATCTACATCCCCCACCTCGTGACCTGTAGGAGCATCGGGGGCTGCGGAAGGAGAGGTGACAAGATTAGCCTGGAGATACTATAGTAGGTCTAAGTTTTTAACAAATTGCACCAACTTAGATCAAACTGAACAACTTTTCTCCACATATTTACCTGTAGTCTGGGAGGTGGTGAGGATCAGATTGGAGTCTCCTTCATCAGTAAGTTCATACACATTAACTGTGTACTTTCTGCCTGGCAGGAGCTCACTGAGATTTACAGAGGTAGCGGTACGTGGAAGATCTGTAAAGTGTTAACAAGACATCTGAAACACTGTTTTTTTATACAATACACAACACAATTGTCCCAGGGACCTCAAATCAGCAACTGCCTTCTAATTTTGCTCTATTTACTTTGCTAGCTAGTTTTACATCTACAACGTACATTGCAAAGTATGTAATATTACAAAGTGTAACATGTAATCCACCAGAATTTCCTCTTTTAATGTTTTCGATTTAAGCTGAGAAGTACTAATCCTGGGTAAAACTTGCAGAAACTGTAGTCTGTCCAATCACAAAATTATGCATTCAGTGCATAACCAGAGAAAAGGCTACAAATCTGGTTTCTCCCTGTTTGCACCATTATATTTAGTTGTATTTGAGTGGCATAGCAGGCAGTCAATTAAGCCCCCTCATTACAATATTAGGTCATGTCTGGACAGCATTTCCATATCTCCATGTAAATGGCCCACAGACTTTAAGGATGGCTTTAATATTTAGAGAATGTATAACTGACCCAAAACCACAGGGCGTCCTTGCTGTCCTCCCTCCTCAGTAAGCTCGTACTCCACTCTGAACCCAGACACAGTGTCAGAGGCAGACACCCAGGAGATGACGAAGCTGCTGGAAGTGATCTCAGTCACAGACTCTGAGGTGTCCACCACTGGAGGTGGGGGAGTAGTGTCACCTTCTGTTGTAGCCACTGGGAGAAGACAGGACACATGGAGGGATGAGTATGAGGTTAAAGAAATGGAGGAATTCAGTTTTACAGTATGTTTGACTGACACATGGGATACTCACAGGAGCCATAGTTGGTAGTGAAGTCAAAGCGAGTGACCTCATTGCGACCAAATCTTAAAATACTGATGAGCTGACCCTCATAGGTGATGCCTGGCTTCAGTCCAGCAATGGTGTAAGAAGTGAGATGGCCTGGAAGGGTAACCTCCCGCCAAGGCGTATGGGTGTTTTTCTATTGAACAAAATACATCCACTAAGCACACAACCTCCTAATAGCACAGACACATCATGGTAACCTTCCAGAAATCGGAGGTGAACATTCAAAAGGCATAAAAGACTAACCTCTCTCCACTTGAGAACATACTGGACGATATGAGCAGAGGGGGCAGCGTTCCACTGGATTGGGTGCGAATCGGGCTGGTTGCCAGCTTCTGTAATAATCACCTGTACTGGACGATTACCACCTGATAAAAAAAGCCAAGAATCCAGGTTTTCCTTTCAATTCTTAAACTCATTTGCGATATTTTCAATAGAAAATATATGAAATGAAGCAGTTTCCAGGTCATGTACTGTATATTGTCACATCAAGGCAACAAAAGTGTACAAAAACCACACATTTGGCAGTGCAAATGCCAAAAAGAAGGTGTCGCACAGGTCAAAACATGTCTGTGCACTTCTGCTACTTTTAGTGAGAAACTGAAATGGGAAATTTGACACAGCTCTGCAAGATTCTTCCTGAGGTTTCAGCACTCGCACATGGTTGATGTTTGGTGTAATAGTAGAGTGTTTTTCTGAGGTTTCCAAACACAACAAAACAAAAAAAAAGCTTTCCCATTTGCTCAACCCAAAACTAAAAATAAATTCACAGCCTTCTTTATTCAAAGAGATAGTTATTTACTTTTATACGCATGTTGCAATTTTCTTTCCATGTCCCAAACCTTGGTCCTTTTGATGCAGTAATTTCCTGATGCAGTTTTAATACCAACACTGTTTAGCAAACTTTAACAAGCATAAAATATGTGGGCTACACGTGGCAATGTTGCCTCATTGGAGTTTGGGGAATCTGGTCTCCATTTCTCCAAATTACTGCTATGAAAGGCCAATAACTAGCTGGTGTGTATACAGCAGTATTAAAATCCCATTTATTCTGTGTTATGTTCCACCAGCAGGTCGGTGTGCAGTGTTCCCGGCATTCTCACAGCTGCACGTCATTATGCAGAGCCATTGTTCTCGGGTCCCCAACACTTAAAGCTCTCTTCTGACCCCATGCAGGCCACACAGAGAGTGAACTTTCCTGTCACAACTGAAACATTTTTTCTGCCAAGCCTTCAATGTATATATGAATATCTCTTTACACTAGCACAATAAATATGTATCTGGGGTAAAACCAAAGAAAAAGTGTCTGAAGAGATTGGGGTTAACAAAAATAACAGTTGTCATTTTGCAACTATTTTGCTTTCTGAAATTGAACAACTTTGCAGATGCTGTAGCGGGGCAACCAGCAGACCAATGTAAATTTGTTCTGGCACTTTCTGTACAACAAAACATGACAAGGAATTTCTAAAGCCTGTAGCACTGCTGGGCAAACAAGGAATAAAAGAGCAATAGGCAGCAAAAGAGTGGAAAGTCGATTGCATGGCTGCCTTTCTCCATCCACCAACTTCAAAGCCATGAAACAAGTTAAATTGCAGGTTTCAAACAATGGCTTTAAAAAGGACAAGCATTTGTTCAAAGCAGAGCAATTGCTCCTAACACATGCAAAAGATCTCTCAAACACCTGAAAGAGGAAGTAAGCAGCAGTGCCTCTTTCTCTATAAACATCTGGAGCTTGTTGACTTCCAATCCACCCTCGACCCAAGCTCAAAGGATCACTCACAGCCCTGCTCAGCATGACCCATGTCTGTGTGTGTAGATATACATGCTTTATTAAGTGCCCCTCTTAGAGATGTGCTTGACTCACCATGGAAAGAGTGCTGGGGCTCACAGCTCACCTCGCCAAGCCCATTGCCATTGCAGTAGCACTTGTAGCGAAGTCCGTGGATGACCTTGTCCCAAGACTCTCCGATCTGATAGAAAACTTTGGTGTCTGGCTCCTGGCATTGGTCTGTAAGAAGAAATGTGTTTTGGGTTGCCAAGTTTGTTGAAAGATAAATAAATGCAGTAGATTAAGTTTAAAACTGCAATGTGATGGTCTCATTCTACTTTTCTTACACCAGATTTCAAGGACTAGATTTTTTTCTCATAGCAAACTGCTTGATGAGATAGTTCTACAGATATCAGCAGAGAAATGTCCATGCTTCTACCATCACAAAGAAATCCAGATTCTCACCAAACCTTCTTCTGCCTGCCCTTTAATATGTAATACATTACAGAAGACATTTACATGTTGCAATGTGACTGGCTATTATATTTTATAATGCAATAACATCTGCCAATCACATGTTCAATCCCAACCTACGATTTTCCAGCACCGGTTTTATCTTTTCAGTTTCTTGAAAGAATGCAGCAAAACATGTACATGTTTAATAAAGTCTGGGGTAAATGTTTTATCTCTGGTGATGGGCAAAAAGAGCTCCAGGCCATCGTGTTGTTGATGCAAACTCACCAATGGCGTCACACTTCCAGCGTCCACGGCCCTGTCCGAAGCAGGTGCAGTTCATCATGTAGCCCTCATCGTGACGTTTAGTGAAGGTTTGGTTCACCTCATACGTCAGGCCATCCACAATACACTGGTCTGTGAGTGACAGCAGCATTAGTAGCATTCTGATACTCAAAAGATACAGTACAGTACAGATGAGCAAACATCGGCCCAAGCAGACTTTTACTCCCCGGTGGTGACCTCACCTTTGAGCTGTGAGTAGGCAATGCAGCTCCACTCCCCACGTCCATTTCCTACACAAGTGCAGCGCATCATGTGCCCCAAAACATCATGGCGTTTGTCCCACTGATCTCCCACACGATACATTACTCCCTCGCTGGTGGTGCAAACCTCCTCATGGGCTAAAAGGGAAAGAGATTATTTGGTGATTATTTTCTCCAGATAATGACCTATACAGAGATTTAACATTTAGTCTTGAACATGAAAAGGGCATCATTAACCCTCGGCATATCTGAAAAACACACATTGTAAAGCATACAATCTTTGGCTATGGATAACCTTTTGTTCACAAAACATCAAACTGACTAATGCATCAAATACCCATTATGATGAGTGAACTACTACATACAATCTTCTGACACAAAGTACACTGATTGCTTTGAAAAATGCCCCGGTACAGCATTAAAGAATAGAGCTGATTGCCCTGTTAGGGAAATGAAAGGGGATGTGAGTTGGATAAGAACACCAAGGTTGAGAGGGAAAGGGAGTTTACGGAGGAGCTCATGGATCTGAAAGCAGCTGCCTTGGGCACCAGCCAACTCCTTAATGCTTCACTGACATCCAGACCCCCTCCATCTGCACACCGGGGCAGCTGCAGGGCCACCGCTATCCCGGACATACTCTTAAAAGATACAGCAGCCAGACAATCACGCTCATTTACTCACTGGTTTAATTACTTTTAAAGTGACTTTTGCACTCTTAAAGGTGACTTGAATGGCTTGTTAACTGGGTGCTCATTTTAAATGTTCTCAGATGGTGCAGATGTAAAGAACTGACATACAGTATTAAGGATTGGAAAAAAAAAGAAAACAAAAGCCAGATGCAGCTTAGTTTACAGTATTTTGCAAACAATGCTCACAAAAGTCTGAGCTGTAGCCTATAAAGAGAAAATCCACTTTACCCTGTTCCCTTTAAAATGCATAATGAGCCATAGCACCAAACCTTATCAATAAATCTTGCTGCTGGCAAAGGTCTGTGAGATCCTGCCTGGCTCCTCTTAATTAGCCCTTAGAGGTCGTAGACACCCATCAAAGTCCCAACTCGGATCAGAGTGTGGATGTAAATGTGACTGGATAGGTGTTGACTGAGCCTTTGTTCCCTGCTGGTGGGATCCTCTTTATCTCTTATTTGGCCTCCTCCCAGCATTAGAGACTGAGGTTTACATTATCAGATAATACAGATTATGTGATTTACATTATTGCTAAAGACTTACTAAATAGGTTAACCATCTTCCAAAGACAAAGATCAGTTCTGACCAGCACATCCATACACTTATAAGATCAGATCAGGATTTTAAGAAAGTGGTATATGGTGGAAAGTGGTAAGACAGTAATCAGATTCTGATTATACTTCCCTTAGGTGAAACTGTTAGCCTCTTAACAATGTCACCATTGGGGAACTCTACACAATATTTTATTTGCACTTACCAGCCATGGGACAGAAACCAAACTGCTTCTCTCCATCAAAATTATACGTGGTGCCACACCACTTCATGCCATCCCTACGTCCATCAGCTGTGCAGTCCGTGTAGTTATGGCCATTATAAAGGAAAGGGAAGTTGCACAGTGCACCATTGGAGTTTCCTCCTCTGGTTGTAACCAAAACTGCAAAACAAGCAACAGACCACAAGATTAGAACGAGATTAGAACTTCTAGCTGATGTCTTTGGAGGTTCGTTATGAATATTCACTCACTGTTCTTTTCTGTGCAAAAGGAGTACTGGTGATCTTTTTCAAAGTCAGAAGTGGTACTGCACCAAAGCTGCCCATCATCACGGCCCTCTGAGGTGCACGAGTAGAAGGTCTTGCCCATGGACACGAATGGGAAAACACACGGCTGGCCGTCTGAGTTGCCACCATAAACTTGAGAATGGCCCTCTATGCACAAAAAGACAAAAATGATCACCAAATGAGAACTATTTCATCAATCATGCCTCTGTATGTCCAACACAATGCGACAGCACCCAGTGGCATTCTTGAGAGGACATATTAAGTGATGAAACTGACCCCACTCTTTACAGCTGATGCCATTTCCCAGGCAGGTACACAACATCTGCTTGCTGCCCTGAGTCTTGATCCAGCGCATTCCCTGAGTATAGGATATTCCCGAGTCTGTTACACAAGTGCCCTCAGTAGGGGCCATGGGAAGGGGCACGGGTTGAAACACAGCCGGCTGTACATTGGTGATGACGCGAGAACCAGTGCCTGCAACAGCCAGCCAAAACACAGAAGATGTGCATGTGATTAACACACATTCGCAACCGTTTCCCTTATTGTCTTGGCTGATTACTAATCTTTCGGCTCTGACAGATTTTATTTTGATGTGCTTGAGATTTTATAGCTTTGCGAATTCAAAAATGTACAAAGCTAAATTGAAGTAGTTCTGACCATCTATTAAAAACTATCTTGATGGCCATCAAACCACTGTATATCAGGATTACACCAGAAATCAGCTAATATAGGAAGCCAGTCAAAAATTCAAGAACTTACCAAGCCCAGTAGTGTGCAAGGAAGCATGCCTTTCGCATTTCCACTCTCCACGGCCATTACCAGTGCACAAACACTGCAAGATGTGTCCATGGGCATCTGTCTTAGTCCAAGTATCCCCAATGCGGTAAGACATACGTATGTCCTGGTCATTGCAGCGGTCTAAGAATATTAAATAGGCAATCAGAGGGTTTGCACCATTCGGACTAGAACATTCAATAAGAAAATACAAAGCAGCACTTTCCTACTAAATCAATGTTAATGTTTTGTTAATGCTAATGCCTGCGGGATTAGCAGTAATGGTTTTAATTGGGCAATTAAATTGAGAGGCAGTGGAACCGAGAGAAAGGCATGTATGATTTTAAGGGAGTGTTTTTTGCAGAGAATTGCAAGATTTTCTTACTTCTAGATGTGCATGTAATGCGTCCACTTCCCTCCCCTAAACAGGTGCAGTCAACGATCATCCAGCCCTGGTAGGGTTTCTCCCAGGTTTCCCCCACCGTGTAAGAGGTGCCAGCTGCGTTATCATAACAGCGCTCCGCTAACAGGAAAAGAAAGGAAGGGGTGGATTTAACTTTCGTCCCGCTACATCAACATCCAAATCCATACCTAAACCACTTTTTTTGGGATAGCTTACCGACAGGTTTGCAGGTCCATTCCCCTTTCCCATTGCCCAAACAGACACACTCTAGCATATAATCTCCAGTGTCATGAGGTCTCATCCAAGTGTCTCCAATCTTATAAGAGTTTCCTCCTTCATGGCAGCGATCTACAAGGACATACAAGGAAGTAAAAAAAAATAAGGCACTGAGAGACTGTGTAATATTGCATATGTTTTAAAAAAAAAAGGGTTTTACCCACTTGCAATAGTGCAGCTGATTTTCCCTCTGCCGGAGCCAATGCACGTGCAATCCCAGATCATCCCATCCTTTGGTCTTTCGTAGGTCTCTCCCACCCGGTATGAGCGAGCATTTACTTTGTCATAACAAGTCTCCTCAGCTAAAGCAAAAATGAACCAGTTAATAAGCATTGGCTTGGTGCACAGAAATTTGTTGCAGCATGCTACTGCACAAGATAATGAACTTACCTGCAGGCTTCGTTTTACACTTAATACCAGCCACTCCATGGCAAGTGCAGAGTAGCACAGTGCCCAGGTAGGTGCGTTCCCATTGTTCACCAACTCCATAAAACTGTCCATGCTCTAAACAGCCGTCTGGATGGAAAATAGTGATGAAAATGAAGCCAGCACAACTCTTTTAACTGCAAGGACACACACAGTGCACTGGAAACAAAGCCCTGTTCTTCCATATTAGGTCTGATCCTCTGCCAGTCAGTTGATGGATAACAATTAAGGGTGAATACTGTTGCTAAATATTGTTGTGGGTTTAACAAGAGTGCTGTTGGTTTTTTTAACTATATACTCTTTTCAACGAAACAGTCAACTCTCTCTCTCTCTCTCTCTTTCTGCTTCTCAGACAGAAAACCGCTTGGTAAACTGGGAGTTCATCTGGATAGCAATTTACAGTAGCTAATGGCAGCTTAGAAAAGGAAGTTAAGACATCAAAGCCACTTAAAATCTCAATCTTAATCAAAAGATCATCTTGTTACAGCATGTTTCCAGTGATAAAGTGATGTCTTCATCCTCGCTCCTGGAACCCATTCACAAGCTGGCTAAGCATCAATTAATGAAATGAAGGAATATAAAGTATATAAAATCTAAAAGTGAAAGATGGTGAGGGTGCACAAAACATCTGAAGTGAAATGAATTTCTTTAAAAATAAAAATAAGGACCATGATGCTTAAAAACAAAGAAAGCTGGAAACATCATATATAATTTAGTGAAACATTTTTTAGTGAAAGAGTTTTTTCTCTCCTTTTTGTAA
>JAOUQY010000049.1:19771649-19782502 GCA_028566355.1 Doras micropoeus
GCGTTCGGGGCATGACTCAGTCAAAATCCTCAGTGAATAATTAAATAATCCACCAGGAATAATCCACCAGGAATAATGTTTTAAATGTGATACAGTAAAAAAAAAAAGTACTTGCCTTAAGAAGTGATAGTTTTCCAATATAAGAAAAATAGCATGCTAAACATGCAAGATGTCCCCATTTGCACCTAATCATCTATCTATCTATCTATCCATCCATCCATCCTTCCTTCCATCCTTCCATCCATCCATTCATTCATCCATCCCTCCCTCCCTCCCTTCCTTCCTCCCTCCCTCCAAAATGTTCATTTGATGAGTACATTACGCAGGCACAGATATCTCAGAGCCAATCTCCACTAACACGCTAACACTAACTAACACTAAGCAGAGATGACGACTGACGGTAAATGATAAGGATGTGCTAATATCCTAAACGAAGGGCACAAAACCATCCAGCGAACTCTTGTGTACCTGCAACAGCTACAAGCACATTACATCATCTCACTCATGCAGGCTACTCTGTCTGGTTACTACAGCAACCAATCCACCTGACATCACCGTCCGAGATGGAGGACGAGTGCTTAACACCAATGTTTCATTTCAAATGGATAAACACACACACACACACACACACACACACACACACACACACACACACACACAAAGCACTCCAGTGTCTGACACATTATGCTGATAAGCATATAATAAGAATCGACACAGAATGCCATATGGAAAGACTCAATTAACATAATATTTGTCGTATTTTGCTTTAATAACTGTAATGAAATCTAAATCAAATCTAAATAAAATAAAATACATTTAAATAAAATAAATTTTAAATATCTTTTGGAATTGGAATGTCTGTATAATTTTATCAAAAGATCCCTTCACCCTGTAACAAAAATATGCATGATTAATCTGTATTATTTATTTATAATATATCATTTTATTTTAAAAGATCAGATATTCAGACATTAATCTGCATAGTACATGAAATTTGGTGAGTGCACATAAAAAACCCGAAGGATAATCCAGATTATATACTAAAAGAGACACAAACACATAAGTCATTAATCAACAGTCCATTAAGGCGTGGTTCAACCTCTAATTGGTGGTATAAATCAGAGTAAAGGAGCACTGCACTGTTCGTGCTTCTTAATAATTTATGACTCAGTTCCATGACTAGGTCTAAGCTTTACATTACACTTAAACAGTTAAGCATTCCCAAAGCACAGATGCTGGTAAAAAAAAATACTTTACCAGAGACTGAAGTCTTTATTTCTGTGGTTTACTTATAAAAACACTTGTGTGCACAAAGCAAGATATATTTAGCAAGTGGGAATTACAAATATTAGGGACTTTCCTTTTTCCCTTTTAAATATTTTTAGAAAGCACTGATACGCAGTGCATCCCTACACTCGATCAAACTGATACTGATACAAAGAAATTCACACAGATTAGACAACAGATTATTGGGATTGTGGTGAAACAAATAAAAAACCCTCAAAGCGACAAAAAAAAGCAAAAAAAAAAGTATTATAACAAAGTATTATAACTAATGAAAGCAAATACAAACATTATATTCTTAATTTGATTAAGAGTCCATTTAGGGCCTACCTGAGCCTGAATCCTCAGTGGTGGAGGAGAATATTCATTGTGAATACACACACATGATAGAGTGTGTTAGAGCCTTTCCTCAGCAAGCTAGATTAAAGCTGGACTGAGAAACACGCGAGGAAGGACGGCGCTTCTCCTCCATCCTGAACATGCCACCGGATCTTACGTTCACAAGCCAGCGTGAAGTCAAAGTATAACAAAGTGGAGAAATTATACACGAAGAGCCCTGTCCCTGTGCGTAACCTTTAAACATGATGGAGCGGATGACGGACCGCCAGGGACAAATCGTAGAGAAAGGAGAAATCAGTGGGAAGAAAAAAAAGGAGGGAACCTACATGCCTCCCTGAGCTGTGTCTGTCCCATATGAAGCTGAAGGCCTTGTAACCTCCCACCTCCATTCAACCTCCACCACTTATGTCACATCAAATGGTGCTGCCATGGCAACCGCTCCACGTGTTACTGATGGGCCAGAGGGGGGCGACACACTGATGCCCCTGATTGAACAGGCCCAAAAGAGGGGGGTTTGGGGGGGATTAAACCACTGGAGTATATAGAAAGTGTCAGGGTCTCATAGTGGAGAAAAAAAAGAGTATTTAGCTAACAAACTCTGAACTGCACATCTGTAACAACCCTAAATTTTAGATAATTGTAGAAGACATCAAGCAGAGAATGCAAAACCTAGATTTGAGATAGTGGCTATTTTAAATACAGCAGAGAACAAATATATCACACACAGTCCTTGAGTAGTTTTGTGTGTGTGTGTGTGTGTGTGTGTGTGTGTGTGTGTGTGTGTGTGTGTGTGTGTGTGCGCATATGTGTGTGCATGTGTGTGCGCATGTGCGTGTTGCAGGTTGTGCTTAGCAGACAGGACAATTAACAAGATTGCTGGATAATCTCAGTAAGGTTTGCAGGGGGTATTGCTCAGCAGAACAACAAACCATGTAGATTAATTCAATTCAGTAATGAAGCAGAGAGTCAGAGAGAGAGAGAGAGAGAGAGAGAGAGAGAGAGGGAGAGAGTGATGGTGATGGTGGGGAGGTGCAGAAGAGGATTTGGCCCTAATAATGGCGAGACAAAAAAGAAGCAGGTGCAACCAGGTCTCATTACCGAAGCCGAGAGAAAGAGGACAAGAGAAAATACGAAAGATAGGGCACAAAAGAAGGACCCACACACATACACACAGAGTCATACACACATCGTTCATACATTACACATCTCAAAGCAGAGAGAGTGTCATAGCCCCCAACTGAACAATGTCGAATAATTAAAAATATGAGCAGCCGGATGCAACAAAAGACCTTCGACTGCATTCAAGGGTCTACAACAGCTGTACACAGTGAAAGGAGAGTGAAAGCGATGGAGAGGGACAAACGCTTGAATATGCACGAGCGAGCACAAAGGCCACGAGAGAAAGAGTGTGTGTGTGAGGGGGGGGGGGTTGAAGGCGAGCGAGTGGGAGGCTGAGAGGAGGGGTCAGCAGCGGAGGTAACAAAAAGAGAAGGGCCAAAAAGAATGGCAGCAAAAGAAAAAGAGAGTGAGAGAGAAGTGAGGAGCAGCAGGAAGAAGAAGGAAAAAAACAAAGGATTTTTAGGCGGGAGTAGGGTACAGTAGACCAGAGAAGTAGTGGACCAAAGAACTGTGAATGAACTGTGCATCTTATAAGCACAGATAAATGATATTACAATATATGATTTGCAACCTAAATCATNNNNATGTTGAAAATGAATTCTAATTCCAGTTATGCTAATGATTCAAGCAAGACCAAGCAATATACAGCATAGCAGAAGTGACAGGTCTATCATACAAAGCAATTAACAAGACACCCAATCCATGCACTTGCCAGTAAATAAGAGAGTAGGTTTGAGTGCATCGTCTCAGCAGAAAAATATACAGAGAATGAAATGAAAAAAAAAAGAAAAGCAAATTAGAGCACCCACCTCTCCTACCCCTGTCTGAACGATCTTTAGACCCGTCTCTCCCTCCAAGAAATTCTTCTCAGCCACTATAGAGCAAACAGATGTAAAATGTACACTGTTATCACTCTTCTATATGAAAAATGTGAAATATCAAGTCGTAGCTTTCCACAGATTATTAATGTACAGTATATAAAATGTCACAAAATCGGCCGAATATGAAATACGTTTTGATGTTTAATACAGAACAGCGCATTTTTCCAGTAACACTTCATAAATATATTATAAGTCTAATGCTCTTGATGTTTTGGGATAGCAGAAGCTGTAGTTTGAAATCATTAAAGCTGGAGCATGTGATGCCTGCACCACTCCTCTTTCTCTCAGGGTGTGTGTTAAGTTGCTTGTAGACTGAAACTGAAAAAAGGGACGAGCAAGAGTGAGAGAAGGAGTGAGAGAGGGAGTGAGAGAAGGAGTGAGAGAGCAAAAGTGAGAGAAGGAGCGAGAGTGCAGGAGTGAGAGAGCACGTCACTTACCGGCTTTACTGGCCACGTCCTCTGCGCTGAGGTTAAGAGAGTTCTGCCTGATCCTGAATGTCAGTGCAGGCCCCACCACGCTGCACACACACACACACACACACACACACACACACACAAACAGAAACACTGGTGCTGATGGATGTGTTCTGTGCAGCTGAGATTACACTTAATGTACTACACTTTATCTTCCCTTGTCATTCTCAGTGTTCTTCTTTTGTGTCCCATGTGTTCACTCACACACACACACACACACACACACATATACATACACGTGATTACATTCGTGCTCATTGTACCTGATGTTGATAAAGCTGCTTGTTGTGAGATGAATCCTTTCTGCCAGCGTTTCTAATAGCTTTACACCATCATACAGGCTCAGAGGGCTGAGGATCATACAAGCACAAAACATCCTCAGTACACATTTTGGAAGCTGTTGTACATCTAAACAGTGACTGAATCATGAATCATCTTTAATAACACAGATCGAATCCGGTTGTTTGTTTCCTTTACTGCCAGAATGCCCCTTTAACCAGTCAGTGAAGTACATTTACTCGAATATGAATACATTTATTTGATCTTTTAATTGCACTATAATAGCTTGTATTAATAAGTATCACACTAAAGTATTTTTACTTCATAGGTTTACCTTCTAAACTTTTATTGTTCAGTGGTACAATAAGCTCATAAAATCCTACTTGCTCCAGAACAAAGCAGGCTGTGAAATGAGTTTCGAATAATCGAGTACCTCTGATTTGTGACTATGTAGCCATATTCCTCTCTGACATTTATGCCATCCTTGGCTCCTGGTTTCAGGCTGGTGTGGCTCTTATCCTTTTCTAGCTCTGCTTCCTTCACCGGTCCATGCGTGGTCACGCCAGACCCCTGAGCCACAGTGACGGGAGCTGGTGCAGAGGGGGACGGCGTCGAGGCTAGCTGGAGCCCCGGGGTAGTGGGCTGAGTCACTACCGCAGATACAGGCTTGGCACCTTTCTGTGACACCCTGTCACCGCCCTCTACAATCGTCTGAGACGATACAACACAACAGGATACGTTTTACTTCTTAGAAAGAACCAAAGAATCAAAACCCAATGCTAAATGTATAATGTTGTGAAATATGTAATATACATGTATATAAATGCAACATGGGAAAATATCTTTATCTAATAGAGCTAACAATTGAATAAAATAGGAAAGAGAAAAACACGGGCATCAGAGACCAACTTAATACCATTGTAATTAAGTTTAATCTGCTTCAGCCTTTTACAGATATTAGTCATAATCGTATTATTTTACATCCACTTGTTGCTATGGAGGCACACAGTACCCATAAGGGCAATTATTATTTATCCTCTAAAGTAAAAAGAAATTCACTAAAATAATTGTAAATAAATACATAAATAGCTCGATAAATAAATAAATAAATAAATGCATAATCACTTTGAACAATAGCTTAAATAATTTAAGTTGATGAATATGATTGACAGCCAATTTCAAGCATATTATTTTTTAAAAGCATTTAACATTTTACATGTAATAATAATAATCACAATATATTATTTCTGGACATACTTCTTTCACCGTGACCGTTCCCGGATGTTTATCTGAGAATGAGAAGATGAGAAAGAACCTGTTCAAACAATCCCGTTCATCATGATGATACTCTCATAGATAGTGCTTTGTTCCAAACATCAAAAGGTTTAGATGAATGAAGAACAATTTTTAAAAATATTACACAAGTTGCGAATTGAAATACAGTATTACAGTGTTGGGGTGCGAATGTATGGGTGTGTGTATGTGTGTGCATGTATGTTTTGCCTTATACCTGCATTCTTGGGGTCCTCCGCCTGCAGGAGCTGAAGCAGGAGGGCGAATTTGTTTAACTGTTGAGGGCTCAGCTCTCGTGGATCCACCCCAAATCTCTCCAACACTGTGGACAGTTGCACTACTGTATCATCTACAATGCACACATGCACACAGACACATGAAACATAAAACATAAACACAAATTATGCACAATCAAACCGCATGACTGAATTCTAGCTACAATTAAAGGTTCTTCACATAAATGTTAAGATCTACAGCTTTCAAACTCCCCGAAATTGTAACCAATTATTTTTTCATGTATCGTGCAGATATAGAAATGCTTCTAATACACACCTCAAAATAAAACCAAAACACTGCAAATAAAAGGGACAGCATTTAGCCATTTTTAATGGGCGTTCCACCTATGGTACCCAAACAAAAATACATATAGTCAAATCAGAAAACAAAAGCCAGCCGTTGCCTCAGTATCGCCCCCATCGAGTGCTCACGCCTACAGATCAGCACTCACCATCCAGCCCTGGCAGAGAGCTGTAGTCCTGTAGAACCTTTTTGTTGGTCCGCTGGTGTGAGCTGGGTCGCTCTGGAAGGGTGTAGTCCTCCCCATAATCCAGTGGGAAGTCCAAGTCTTCGAAATAAGGGGCAGCGGGGAGGCCTGCTGCCCCCCGATGGTGGAAAGAAGGCTGTGCAGAGGAGAGGTAGAGTGACACGGCTTCCTCTAAAAGCTGCCTGTCTCTGTCTCGCTGGTGCTGCTGTGAGCTGGCGCGAGACGAGGGACGCTGGTAGCCCGCACCAGCATGAGGGTGCAGAGAGTGTGACATGTCATCCTGTTAGAGAACAATCACAGATGGTTACTCTAATGTGTTGCAACCATGATTTGAGCTTAAAGTGAAAAAAAAAGGGTATACTATGGAACTAAACAATGATGATGCCACTTGTAAAATGGATCTCAGTCATGGAATTTATACTAAACACACACACTGTGTAATCTTTCTTTCACATAATATACATATATACACATATTAATCACACACCCACATCAATAGCTGTACCTGTAGATATGTGTATGGGTCTAACGGTAAGGCTTGCATGCGGAGAGACGAGGACTGGCGAGGATCTAAAATCATATAATCCACATAGTTCTGGGCAATGCTGGGTTCAGACTTAGAGCTCAAATAGGTCTTTTTAGAAGTAGCTTGAGGAGACCTGAACAGGAAACACATACATACACAGTTTACATCAAATGTTGACTGAATCAGGATTCACATAGCAGTACAATATACTTTACAGAATGAGTGTGTATTAAAGATGTAACTGAATATGAATACATTATTCATAATGAACAGATGTGTTCTAAACAGATATGAATACCCATATGAATACCAGAAAGCTTCACAGGTTGAGAACCTAGCCTAGAGGTGTGTATTAGAACTGGTAACTGGGCTGGGGCTGGGATTGCATCAATAAAGTCACACCAGCGGGATGTTTTTACATTCATGCAAGTGATATGAAGCTCACAGGACAAACAAAGGCTGTTCATTCATTCATCCTTAGAGATGCCTGGTCAGGGTTACAGTGGTTTAAATTAGGCTGCTATTTTGGGACATTTTGGGAACCGGCTATGATCATTAGTAAATATTGTGCATGGTACAAACAGAAGTACTAACTGTATGACTCCCACATACACCTCTGTTGTGTTGATTATGAAATATGAATAAGGGAAAAGAATTCTGGCTTAGCCCATGGCCAGCTTAGGTTTAAATCTAAATAGAGAAATGGATATTTGGAGTACTGAACTGATACAGATACCGATAATGACATTGCATTACATCCCTAGTGTCTACTAGTATATATGTTAAAGTATTAGGTTTCTAGAGGAACTCCATGCAGTGTTTTTATTACAGGTAAATAAATCAACATGGATTTATACTTGCAAGTTTGTAACAGTCTGTACAACTTATATAAAAGTACAGTTAAACTTTAACACCATGAAACCGAATATAATCCAATCAAGTTCAAAGAAATGTGTTGTAGAATGTCTAAAGGAAGTCTAGCTAACAGCTTTGGGCTATTCATACAAAAAAGGTGAAGCATGCCAAGAGTGTTCATGACTCACGGCGCTGGCTGAGAGCTTTGCGCTCGAACATGAGGAATCCGGCTCAGCTCCTTCGCTACGATGTGCTGGGTGATATCATCCTGCCAGGAGAATCCTGTCCACAAGCACATGCACAAAACACAAGTAGTTAGGCTAGTTTTTTCCTTTTAAAAAAATGCATTTTTATGATTGATTAAAAGTAAAACTTCTAAGACTGGTAGCAATTTGGGAGCATATATTCTGACTCATGTTTGGTAGCATGGGAATTTTGAATATATAAGAAAATATGAGTCAGTTTTGCGTAGGGGTGTATTGACACTTTAAAACATATTCAGCTCTGAAAGGACTCTTTGTGTGGGTTATGAGTAATAGCATGCAGGTCCACTGTGAATGTGTGCACCTTGCATCATCAGCTGCTTGAGCACTTCCTGCAGCCTCTGCAGTACAGGAACAGACACTTGATACCGAACCTCTTCATACCTGGATTTCTGACACTGACCAAACAACTTGTCTGTAACACACAGCATACATACATACATACTTACATACATACACATAAGCATTCATAAGCAGGAAAGTCATTTATCTACCTTGAAAAAGAGACTTGGCTGTTGTTTAAAGTTCCTCTTCTGTATTAATGAACTAAAGAAATACTTCAGCATTACTCAATTTAATCTCCTTCCTCAGAACTGGTAGCATGTGCAGCATGTAATTAGAATTGATTTTTTTTTTTAAATATCTCTACAGTCAGAAAAAAAGTAAGCCTGTTTGCTCAAAACTTGTTTATGAGAGTAATTCTATGAATAATGATTAATGATTTTTCTTTTGGCTTTGCCATGAAATGAAGTAACACATGACATTTATCCAAACAATGTTCAGCTTTTCAGCCAGGTAATTTAATGAATTATAGAAATGATCCAGAAATGTTCTATCACTCAAGTTCATGTTAAGATAAAGTTAGTGTTTAAAACGCAAAACTATGTTATATAGGATCATAAATACAATACCACAAATTCTTCCTTCTAATGGCACTACCATGTCTGCAAGGATAATCTTTAATTTAAATAAAAAAAATACATAAAAAGCTTTCTACAGAATTACATCATCATCATCATCATCATCATCATCATCATCATATCATATAATTGCGTATGTGTTTAATAAACGTAAGTTTGGAGTAAACAGTTTTTTTATTACTCACTACAGGGAAATGTGTCGAAGATTTTGTCCTTGGTAATCACCCATTATGCTACAGACGCCGTAGACAGAGATTAGACGGGGGGACGGAAACAAAACAACCTCTGATCTATTCCTTTAATATACAAGTAACAGATAAGCTCATGACACATGAAGATAAATCGAAATAATCTTTCTTGGAGCATTAATAAATCTTTTACTGTTAATCCAGAATTAATGGATTTCATGGAAGTTCATGAATACATACTTTAATCTTAGTATACATACGCATCTCTCTCTCTCTCTCTCTCTCTCTCTCTCTCTGTCTGTCTCTCTCACTGACTCATCCCTGACTAAAAGGTATATAAAAAGACCCTGGCAGAGCAAGCAAGCTCTCAGTCTGAACTCAGCCGTGTTTCTCTGTCCGAGCTGACATGACTCACTGCTATTTATAAGGAGGATAGCAAGAGAGAGAGAGAGAGAGAGAGAGAGAGAGAGAGAGAGAGAGAGAAAAGCCCTATATGGGGAGGGATGAAATATGACCTGCTATCAGACAGAGGCCAGCTGTTTAAGTGATGATGCATTAATGGTACAGACAAAAAAACATCTAAATATAAATGTTTATAATTTTAGCAAATGAACTAACTCATTGCTGAGTTAAATTCTGGCTGATGAAAATCAAGAGAAGAATATACTTTTCAAACGCCACACCAAGCTCGTACTTCTGAGAACGTCTTCAACGCTCATTTTTACGTTTCATTCTGATATTTAATTTATGCGTCCCCGCGTTCGCTGTTACAACACAGATATCATAACAACAGCAGCAGCAGAAACAACAACAACCACGACAGCAACGCTATCTACTGATTTTCTTAATGAACATAAAATGCTATGGTGTTTCGAGTAGAGATTTCAGCTCCCACAGCTATTAAATGTCTAATGGAAAGCATAATGGAGGGAGCGCAATTTGGAAAAAAATACACAGAGTTTTTCCTCTGAGTGAGGTTTTTCTATCAAAGATGTGTGTAGCAGTGAAAGCCTTTCAAACAAGAAAGAAATAACAGAAACGCTAAAGAAAAAAGGAGCTATATGAGAGACTGAGACAGAGGGGAGAGAAAGCCCCAGTAAAACAGCACATGGAGCTCTGGGCTGCCGCTCGTCTGCTCAGGGTGTGACTGTCTGTGTGTGTGTGTGTCTGTGTGTGTGTGTGTTCATGCCTGGTTCTTCTGTGCATATGTAATGTGAGTATGCCTAGAGCACCTGCTTCTCTCTCACTGTGTGTGTGTGTGTGTGTGTGTGTATTATTATTATTTTATAAAAATGCATTATTTTGTGTGTGTATTATTCTTTTATAAAAATGTATAATTTTGTGTGTTTTATTATTTTCTAAAAATTATTTTTTTATTTAAAATATTTTTTTATTATAAATAATATTGTTTTATTATAAATATTAGGAAAAATAGAAAAAATAGAAGTACTAAAATATTTACTTTTGGGTAGTGAGGTTAAGTTTAGGGTTAAGTATATGGTGTGTGTGTGTGTGTGTGTGTGTGTGTGTGTGGTCTCACCTGAAAAAAAAGATTCTGTGAGATATAGCTTACTTTTAGCAGTTGCCTACTTTTTTCCCATCACTCACATATTGTACTTTTTCTGTTTCCAGAACAGGTGTGTGTGTGTGTGTGTGTGTGTGTGTGTGTG
>JAOUQY010000049.1:19959275-19973895 GCA_028566355.1 Doras micropoeus
AGATAGATAGATAGATAGATAGATACTTTATTGATCCCCTGGGGGGAATTCAATTTCAAATTTAATGTCAGCTTGGACTTAATGTGTTAATAATAATGTGTTAAGCTTAAAAAGCTTTATGGTTCTAATAAATAGTCTGAATATTACTGTATATATTTAGATAATTGTTATGATCATGACTGTGATTACTACTAATACTACTACTACTACTACTACTAATAATAATAATAATAGAATTATGTCCATAGAATAAATCTGTACTGAGCCTCCTAGCCTTCACAGAGACGCTAGCGCTGCTAATGGGCTAATGCTAGCTCCCATTCTGCCCGATAGCTTACTGTGGTGTGATGTCGAAGCGAACATCTCTGTCCTCCCAAAGCGCATCTAACACTCCCGCCATGATCAGCCTTTAAACACGCCGCAAACAAGGCTAACCCCGTCAGGATGTCCACTTGATGACAGTCGCTAGCTGCTGGATAAGAGGATTTGAAGACCAGCGTCTCTGCGTCACCGTGGTAACGCGGCATGCCCACGTGCTACGGCAGACAAGACGGGTCAATCCGTCGTTTAGATTCTCAAGACACTGCAGGTGAGTATTCCCAAAGAGTTATAATGAAATATGCATATATCTGCACACTTATTTAAAACAAAAAACTTTTGTTGTTGTTAGAATGAAAAGATTTGTTTCACTGTGAAGACTTTTCATGAAAATCTTGTTGTAAATTTTTAATCAAGAAAATACCATTCACTGTTATGAAAATATTTTCTGGCGATTATATTAAATTTACTAAGAATCCAACAATAATCAGCATTTCAGGAAACTCCTCTATAATATCCATCTAATTAGGACATGAGAAAGTTAAAGTTCATGAATTCAGTTCATCTAGAAAGTTCTTTTTAATTCTGAGGATAGAAAACAATGATGATTAGAAAAACACTTTTAAGCTTCACATGGGTTCATAAGACTCTAAGAGTCTGTCTGGGATTACATGAAAAGGGATTACATGAAAAGACAGAAGGATTTGAGGAAGCGTTGTGAAGAGCTGTGGTTAGTTCTCCAAGATGTTTGGAACAACCTACCAGCTGAGTTCCTTCAAAAACTGTGTGCAAGTGTACCTAGAAGAATAGATGCTGTTTTGAAGGCAAAGGGTGGTCACACCAAATACTGATTTGATTTAGATATTATATATAAGTAGAGAGAGAGAGAGAGAGAGAGAGAGAGAGAGAGACTGACATAGAGCCTGGTGGCAGCTTTTCAGCAATGTGCTGCAGGGATACTGCAGCACAGTAGGTTGAATCACCGCTGTCGAATCAAGCCCCTGGGTTTGATTCTTGGGCTTGGTCGAGATCCTTTCTATGTAGAGTTAAACACAGTCAGGAGAACTGGAGATACTAAATTTGAGGGAGTCTTTCCTTGCCACCATCACCCACCCCTGGCTTGCTAATTAGTGATAACATTTAGGGATAAAATTTATATAAGATTTTATGTCTTTGTAAAGCTGCTTTGGGAAATGACCATTGTTTAAAGCACTTTAGAAATAAAATCACATTGAATTGAATTAAATTGCCCTGGTGTGATTCTGGGTGTGAATGTGTCTGTCTGTGTGTCTGCTCTATGATGGACTGGCAACCTGTCCAAGGAGTGTCCATGCCTTCTGCCCAGTGAGTGCTGGGATAGGCTCCAGCGCTCCCAGTAGTAGGATAAGCAGTTTATATAATGAGCGAATGAATGAATGGATGAATGAATGAATGTTCTGAGTGGCTGACAGGAGTGACAGGAGTCTAATAGGCTGACAGGAGTGAAACCTGATGTGGTCTCGTAGCCCATCCGCCTCAGGGTTCGGTGTGTTGTTCATTCTGAGATGCTTTTCTTCACACCATGGTTAAGTTACATCAGCTTTACATCAGTCTGGCCATTCTCCTCTGATCTCTCTCACCAACAAGGCGTTTCCACCCACAGAACTTCAACTCACTGGATGTTTTTTCCTTGTTTCTCACAATTCTGTGTAAACTCTAGAGACTGCTGTGTGTGAAAATCCCAGGAGATCAGCCTTTTCTGAAATACTTAAACCAGAAGTTTAAGTATTTATATAAATAAAATTTATAATATAAATCTGCTATCAATACCCATGCCACAGATATAGTCTGTGAGATCACATATTTTTTTCCTATTCTAACATTTGAATATTAACATGAAGCTCTTGACCTGTGTTCACGTGATTTTATCCATTGTACTACTGCCACATGATGGACTGACTGGATAACTGCATGAATCAGTAGTTTAAGACAACCTTAAACTACTTAGAGAAGACTGTATTACTTGTGAGCTAAACAAATTCACACATTATGAGACACTTAACGAAAACATTTACATTTATTTAAAAAAGTACAAAAGCATCGGTCATACACATCACACTCACAGCTGCTTCTAACATGAATCACAGTTAAGATTTTACAATTAGCATGAATAGTATATAAAATAATGTACTTTATCCATCATATTGCTCCTAAGATATCAAGTAAAGAATATAGGCTTGTTTTCTATAAAAAAAATTATACTATACGTCAAAGTCTTTCCTGTGATTCCAAGACTTACCAGTACCTTTATATGCATATGAAAATATATGTTAATTGTTATATTTATATATGACAAAATGTAGAAATACTGTTGTACAGCAGAAACGTAGTACTGAAACAGTGCAGAAAACCCAACAGGGTACCAAGAAAAATGAGGTATATCAGGAAATGAGTTATTTGTGCAGTACAGGGAAAGAGAACAGGCAGAGTTACTTCATAAGCACTGCTCCAACTCAGAGCAGGTAATCACAGTAATCTTTTTTATCCTAAATTCTCTTTCTTACACTTTTGTTGAACATATTTTTGCTGAAAGAAGGGTAATCTTCAGGAGGCAGTTCCAGAGTAGATCGTGAAAAGTAAATACAAGAATCACTTAAGTCCACTTGTAACATAGCACGCTCTGAAATTAAATCCAGTTTAACCTGCTGTGGAGGAAAGAGGGAATGCACATTAGTTAATATATACAATGAAAGGAATATACTAAGGAAATAAAGAGTAGCTGTTCGGCATAGACGGTGTTAATAAATGTTCAGAAAATGTGCGTAGGGTGATTATGTAGTAGATTTGTGTGATATACCTATACTTGTAAGAACGCATTTCTTCTTGCATTCATCCTCTGTGTCAAAGCGGTTCTCGTTGCCCTCACACCCTCCATACCAGAACTGTGCACAAGCGTTTGCCTGTTTGTCATAGTACCAGCGGATGATGTAGTTTTGGCACTTCCCCTGGCTCAGGAGAAGGGAGCAAATGGGATCCCGAGGAGCTGCACACAACACAGGGAACCAAAGTCAGCATAGACACATAGACTGTTCTTGGGGCACTTTCAGATATTCAATATTCTGTTTAAAATGAACCCTGCTGCATTTCCCACCCAGTTTGTACTTGGGTATGGTCAAAATAACTGGTGGTCATGGTTTGTCTGACATATGATACATATGACTAGAATGTGTCTCTTTGCATGCATATTTTCAAGCATTTACTTATTTCTTTATTACCTGAGACTACAACAGGACGGGGCTGGGGCTTTACGCCCACTGAAGAAGATAGAACAGATCCTGATGAGGAAGGAGAGGACAGTGTTGATGATGATGATAATGATGGCAATGATGATGATGAAGAAGATGATGATGATGATGGTAGTGACGATGATATGATCTTGCTGTTCTCATGCACAGGCTTTACAGGTGGGACATCAGTGAGGACATCAGTTACTTTGTGGCCACCTTGGACACGACTCCTTAAGTTTAAATCACTCTGCAGAAGAAAAACAGATCAATTAAAAAAAACTCCCTTTAATCCAAGGACTTACCACAATTATTATGGTCACACAGAACAAGTTATCATCAACTATCATGTTCATTTCTTTTTCTTATTTTTCTAATCGTTTGCTTTAATTATGGACAGATTCTCTATCGTCAAGTTCACATTTCTATATCACAACCAGTCTACAAACCTTAGCACTGAAAGGAGCAGGGTTGGAATGTTCAGAGAAGGTTCCACTCTGAACATTAATCCTCCTGTCAAATTCTTCTCTATGATGATTGCCATAGCCATTATTCCCATATAAGACGTTGTTGTGGTTGTTGTAGCCATCATGTCTGTATCCTTGTCCGTTGACACCATTGGTGATGCGATTGTAGATGAGTGCTCCATTTTCATCCTCACAAAACTGACTTACGAGCTTAGACTCCAAAGCTGCAGAGGAGACAATGTTGTATCTTGAAATCATAAGCTACAATTCTAACTACGCTTTTGTACTACCTATTAATTGGTCTCTTTATATCTTGTTAGTCAATTAAAACTAATTCCAAAGATTTATAAACTGCCACTTAGACTCACCAGGCAAGGTGTTAAAGTCATCAATGAGGTACATGTGCTCGCTGTCAGGGTCTGAAGCAATAAGGTTAAGCTCCCTGAGGAACTCAGCCTGCGTAGGGTCTGATGTGTTAACAATCCCTAGAGCATACATTTCAATGTTCGCAGCATGGGCCTCCCGCACTGCCATGTCCAGTTTCACAGACTCTCTCTTATCTGTCTGTCCATCCGTGATGACGATGGCCACTTTGCTGACTCCGTTGCGGGCGCTGTAAAAAGCTTCTTGAGTAGCCTTGCGAATAGCAGTACCAGTGTACGTCCCCTCTCCCATGTAAGAGATCTTCCTGATAGCATGCTTGACATCCTGCTTGGTCATGTAGCGCGCCAGGTTGAACTCCAGATGGACATCCAGGCTGTAAAGGACGAGGCCGATGCGTGTGGCGTTGCGGCCTACTGTGACACGATCGACTAGTGCTATGACAAAGTCTTTTATGATCTCAAAGTTTTCAGGACCGACACTTTCAGAGCTGTCAATTACGAACACCAGCTCCATAGGTCTCTCCTTACATTTAATGCCACAGCCTAGACATAGGAGTAAATCATACAGAGCACATACAGTATTTTAGGTCAAATAATGCAAAGACATTCTTTGGGTAAAATATCCTGCTTCAAGTTCTTTTACTTACCACAGATCTCCTTGATCAGTTTAATGATGTCCTCCCTCTGGAAAGTAATATCAGTTTTCATGTAATTGTACTTCAGATTTAAGCATTAAGGGGATTTTATAGTTGTTGTTTTTTTGTAACTGTATTCAATTACACAATTTTTTTTCAAGTACTTGTTACAAATCTCCAATATCATTGGAGACACAAATATATATTTAGTTTTTCTTCTTTTTTCTTCTTCGTTTCTGTGCATGTTATCTTTATTGTACACAGGCATCTTTGCACAATTTTTTTCTACATAAATTACACCCCTCTAGAATTTAAATATTAACCACTCATTAGAGTTTATTAGTGGACTTACGGTGAGGCCCATCTCTCCTTTTTCTCCAGGTCTTCCCTATAATAGTTACAGAAAAAACTTTTATCAGCTAAAGAGCAGCACTTCACAGTACACAATATGTTCATCAATTCCAGGCGCTCTATAAATATATGCTGTGGTGGGTTAATGCAGAATCTAAGCGTAAAGCTAATTTAAGTTAATGTTCAGTATTTAATTTCTTGACTCACAGATTGTCCAGGGAGTCCAGGGTCACCCATTTCACCTTTAACTCCCTTTATTCCTCTCTCACCCTGCAAGCCTCTATCACCCTGTAAGAGTAAGGGGAGCAGTCAGCAGTCAGGCAAAACAAAACAGCACATTTTGTTTGAGAACAGATTTAGGCTACCAATAAACATATAAAACAACTAGACAAACAAACCTTGGCACCTGCGAGTCCCTCGCCTGGTTGTCCTCTCGGTCCATTGACACCTGGTGGACCCTGATCTCCCTGTATCATTCACATGAGAATGTATTAAACTCCCTGATTCACTGGGATGAATCAGCTTAATCATTGTTAATAATTAGGATATTTCAAGAGAGAAAGTGTGATTAGGTTACTTTGTGGCCTTGAATGCCCTCTCCTGGGGGCCCGGCTGGTCCTGTTGGTCCTGGCCTTCCTATGTTGCCCTTAAACAGCAGGAAAGCAGGGTTAATTAAAGAAAGACAGACAGTTAGTCATTCTTAACCTCCATAGCAACTCAGCAACCTTACCCACACATTCACTACCCAGATATAAATTCTTATTGTCTGGACATGTGCGGTGAAGCAAGAGTGGGCTCAGAGTCTCATTACTGCTGATGGGCATGGAGTAGAATTAAAGGCTATTAAACTGAGCTACAACTGTGCTGTTTAACAGTCCATGTTGTAATCCTTGACAAAAGTGTGACAAAAAATTTATTGTTGGGGAAAAACAGTGTTGATAAGTGTTTTGTTCTTGTTAACATAACACAATGTCGTCATAAGCCCTTATAAGCTGCCTTGACAAAAAGATTATTCGCATACCAATGCCAAGGCCTCACTATGCAATGTGAATACTGTGTGCATCTGGATGGTTATAAACTTAGCAGAACACACAATGACAATTTGTTGGCCAGATGGCAACACTGACACTCTGACCTTCCTAAAGGGGGCAATCTGCATGCGACTTGATGGAATACTGGGATTTTTGACTACTTTTAAAAGTCATCAAATCCCATTTGTGGGATTATTTAGCACAGCAGCTGAAAGACCATTCTAGCTGAATTGTACATTAAGTCAATGAAATAGTGGGCACCTGGGGAACCTGGTGCATTTCTATTGAGTGTACGAGCAAAATGTAAAGGTGATTGTGGGCTTACCGGTGGCCCTGGAATCCCTTCACCTGGTGGACCTGGCAAACCTGGTAAACCTCGGAAACCAATGTCACCCTGTAAAAAGTATTTTAATCTGAATTTTAAACCAACATCACACACTTCTTTCTAGAATACCCATAGTAAAATAAGTTGTGGTCTACCTTTGGCCCAGGGAAGCCAATGCCCTCAGGTCCGGGCTCTCCAGGCAGACCTGGGAGACCAGGAGGACCCTGCAAGAGGCAAACAATTTTTACATAGGTGATAGATGCGTAGAATTTTGTGGTGCTCTGTGTTCCTGTACTAATATACCCACCACTGGTCCAGGATATCCTTCACCTTTTGGCCCAAATGGCCCAGGAGGGCCATGATTGCCACGGTCACCCTAAAGAATCAAGTCAGAATACAGCAAACTTAAAAATATTGTGTGCTTTTTTCTGTTTTTTCATTTATGGATTTTAGAGTATAATACATACCTTTGGACCTGGGAGCCCATAACCTGTTTCTCCAATTGGTCCAGGTGGACCAGCAGGTCCAACATCACCCTAAAGGAACAGTGAGATGAAGTCATAGCATCATTCCATGTACTACTTAGCTGGGTGTGATGCACTATACCACGTTGTACTGAACACTGAAAAATGTTTCTTTTCATTGGCAATGGGCCTGTGCAATAAAAGCTTGCCAGAACATGTGGCATGATTTGGCATTTTGGAATTTATACCTTTGGTCCTGCAATAGCTCGCCCAGGAAGTCCTGGCATGCCCAGTCTTCCTGGTGTTCCAGGCTCTCCCTACAAAAACAACAGTTCAATTCAAAAACACTTACTTAATCCAACAAGATAACTATTGTTTACATCATATCATTGGAAGAAGATTAAAGGCCTGTCCTAGAATGAAGCTAAGTAGGGTAACAATGTTAGACATTGATGGATATGCATGCTGACATGTTCCAGGTTGGTTCTCACCTTGGCACCTGAAGGGCCAGAAATGCCAGGTGGACCTGGTAACCCTCTGATACCCCGCTGGCCCTGGTCCCCCTGGTAGATAAGGAGTAAATATTATTTTTTAGAGATAAACCATCTAGATAGTCCAACTGGGGTTAATCAAGGTTGTATGATGCATATTCTTGAAGGTTCATAAAATCTGTAGCACCAAGAAGTACTGTCAAATGATTAACCTTTTCTCCTTGTGTGCCAATTCCTGCTGCTCCTTCAGGTCCCCTCAGACCTGGTGTTCCAGGCTCACCCTAATGAAGACAAAGATAGGTCAGGAGCACATTACTTAAGCAGGAATGGGATTATATCTAGTATTTTGATGTGTTAAAATACATTCATGTTGTCAATTCTACCTTTTGGCCTGGTGCGCCATCCTCTCCAGGAAGTCCGGGTAATCCTGCTAATCCTGAAGCACCGGGCTCACCCTTGTGAAATGAGAAAGATATGTTTGTACTTTCCATTTTTCACCATTCAACAAGAACAAGCCACAACATTGTTATTGTTTACACAGACCTTAATTTTCATTTGAATTCAATTGCTTCAACTAGGTCTAAGATTGATCACAAGTACTTAAGAAAAAGAAACATCCATATAGTGGAACCTTTGGTCCAGGTTCTCCAATTCCTCTCTCTCCTGGGCTGCCAGTCTCTCCTGTTAATCCTAGTTCACCCTAAAACATGATGTAGATTAGTATTAGCAATACTATTTGATATTGATGCAGGTTAGTATTTGTAACATAAGCAATATGTGTATTTAGTAACACTAACCTTTGGGCCAGGTAGACCCTCTCCTGGTGGCCCTCTTCCTCCTGGAAGTCCTCTTGGACCCTCCACACCCTATTTATGAATGATGTTGTTAGTATGTCTTAAAAATATTATTCTAAGGTTGTAGTAAAACTTTTAAAAATTGATGAAATTGTACAGTTTGCAGTGTTGCTCAAAAAGATTACCAGAAAGGCATCCCATGCTCCACTATTCTGTGTATTTTAGGAATAACTGTGTTTTGGGACTTTTTTTACTTGTAATTTTTATTAGGTATTTGGTTAAATTCGAGCAGTATCACAGCTTGTATCACAAGTAGCTTGAATTCAAGTCTACCAGCACTAACTTTGGATATTCCAAGTTAACAACTAAGCACTCTGTAATGTAATGTAAATGTAAAACTTCAGCATAAGTGCTATTTGTTGTAACAGCAATATTTCACCTGGAAATTTCTGTTTTGTTCATTGTAAATACATAAAAAATCTGTGGAATACCATTTCAGGGCAATTTTAAATGTATCAAAATGCCATTATGGAATAAATTATCATAAGAATAAACCATGGTTCTGTGATTCCCATTAGCAGCCTTCAGGCTTCATGCTTTTGAGTGATATTGGTAACATTTACTGAAGAATGCAGTGGCAAGTTTCTGGGTAATGTTGCAAAAAATTTGTCTATCCTCATGTGGAAAGCTTTCTATTATTAGATTGTGTGGAATCAAATTGCTGTTTCCTAGGCTGGTTGCCAATTAATGCCAGTGCACCTCAGAACTTAGTTAAATTTGTAGAGATAACAAATTAATATCATTATCAGAACTAGGACTATACTGATAGGAAAACCTGGCAATTTCAATAATATTAAGTATTTAAAAAATAAATCAAGACTCTACAAGGATTTTTTTGAACTGGAAGTGAATTACAAAGGATGAAGCAACATGAGCATATTCATCATTACTTAAATCATGGTACCTTCTCTCCCTGAATGCCAATCCCAGGAAGCCCAACTGGTCCTGGAGGACCTGCAGGCCCAAACTCACCCTAAACACCAGAAGACAAAGAAGAATCAGATTCAACTGCAGGAGACACCGTAAAAACACACTGAATATGCTTGATATCATATGGCTACTAATTTTATAAAATACCTTAACTCAGTAGTACGTAAGTAAATGCTGTGTACTATAAAGAATAGGATTCACAGTCTTAATGCACATTTACTACATGGGTATACAATTACATTTATTATATATGCATTGAGATTATAATGGATGTTGGAGATCTTTTAAGCCTTTCCCACAGGAACTCAAGATTTTTTTTTACCATCCCATCTGTTATATCTCACTCCCCTGCCCCCCAGCATGGCCAATGCGTCCTCAAAGGACCTTTACCCATCCTTTATGTATTTCATTACGCCTTTTGTATGGCAAGCATGGTGTGTTTGTGTGAACACCATTCATTAGCTGATTTATTTACAGCCCACCTTTTCTCCTTTGATTCCAGTGCCAGTTTGTCCCCTTGGGCCCCTTGGTCCATCCGGCCCCCGGTCTCCCTGTCGAACAAAAGCAATGTCATCAGCCCTTTTGACCTTGAAATGTCCCTCCCCCCACCATCATCTTTAGGCCTAATTCACTGCATAGTTGGTATTGTTCTTCAGAGTTCACCATAAACTCAGGATAAGCAAACATTATTTAGTTCTTTTGGAAATTCCTCCTGGTTCTTGCTAATTTTGGCACCATATTTGCTATTGCCCAAACTTATGGCTTTTTGACACCCACAGATTGAAGGATATCTGTGTTCCAACATTCCTTTACTATTGAACTGAACTAATCTTGGTGAGATCTTTGGTGATCTCACAGATATTCAGGAGCCATGAAATATCTTACCTTAATATGTCAACTTGTGATTCTCAAAATAATTGCTGTTCAGGATAAGGGATAGGTGTTTCCACCATATTAGACATTTTCTACACTCTTCATAGTCATGACAGTGGCGCTTCCAGGTTTTCTAATATGATCCTGAGCTTGGGTTAATGTCAGGAGTTTTGTGAGTTTTCCCCGCCTCCAAAAACTTGCCTGTAGGATGATTGTCAGTACTGAATTGCCCCAGGTCCACGTGTTCAGGGATTACATCTCATCCAGGTTGTACCCCCCCCGTACCCAATGCTCACCAGGCTCTGAGTCCACCATAGCCATGATCAGTATAAAGCTGTTAGACTGAGAATGAATGGATGAACGAATGGGTTGTTTTCCTTTGGCTGCTCCAGTTTCTTGGGGTCACCACAGCGGATCAAGTCAGCATCTCAATCTGGCACATGTTTTTATGCCGGATGCCCTTCCTGACACAGTGTTGAATGACTCTAGTCTCATCTTAGCGCTATATATTCCCTAACCATGTTGCAAAGATTTTATATAGGCAGATTAGCCTATTAGCCTATATTTTATATAGGCATAATTAGTTTCTAAATCTTTTTTTCTTCTTTTCTTCTTTTTTACCTTATATTGCCTTGTGTGTGACATATGGTTATAGTAGGTGAATTTAAGTCAATTCTTATATGTTTATGGGCTTTTATTCAGTGAAAATGGCCATGATTACCTTAGGTCCTGGAAATCCTTCTCCTTGTGGTCCTTTTTCTCCTTGAACACCCTGTGGACCTTGAGGCCCCTGATTATAAAATATATTTAGAATTTTATATTAATGACTGTTATTTCAGAAAATTGCATCAGCACATTTTTAGGGTAAGTCATATGTTGCTGTTCCATATTATGCATTTACAAGCATTTTATTTGCTGACAACAGAAAAACAGCCCTTGTGACATCTTGAGAGAGACAGAAAGCTGTATTTGATAATGGGTCATTGTATACACACAGGTGGTCCTGGTTCTCCAATTCCTGTTGGGCCAGGAGGACCAGGTCTGCCCTGAAATCCTATATCACCCTGTGGATAAAAGAACAGAATGACATAAGATGTCCATGACTTGAATCCATATTTTGTACTATAATGCATTCTGCAGTAACTGATAGTGGCAGGCCAATATGGCCTACAGTAAGTTCTGTGGTGAAGAAAAAAAATCCCTTTTGAAGGTAATTATAGGAAAGAAGGTGTGAAAACCTAGGGGGGATGTCAGTAAGCTTAAAACCATCTTCATATATGTTTTCAGAGATTTATCCTATATAATAACATGTTAGAGAGAGGGGTGTTGAACACTTGAACTCATAAACCTGGTGAACAAGTTGGTGGAAGTGGATGTGAAAGAGACTGACCTTTGGCCCTGGAAGTCCAATCCCAGTCTCACCTTGAAGGCCAGGTGGACCAGGTAAACCACGGTCACCCTGTCACAAGAATAACAATACACAGGAAATGAGTAACACATAATCTAATGACATCTGTAGCCCATCTGACTACAGCCTTAGAAACATAAATTGTTCTAAAAACCCTGAGTTTAATGCACAAAGCTACAAAGGCATGTAATTACTTGAAGTCACGTTTGAATCTGTCTGCCTCTCTGTAAGCGGTAAATTATTGGCCTTTGTAGATCTCAACAAGTTATGGCTCATCCCTGTCAGAAATGATGCCTTGGGCAAAAGAAACAAAAGAAATCTTGATATAAATACATGAAAGTGAAAGCTGTTCTGAAGGCTTTAAGTAGGGTTTTCAGTAATTCTATTAAAACTTGTTTCTATAGGTTTTCTCTGTGATTTTGCAACTTTCAGCCTATGTACACCTTTATGTACACATGGGCCTGTTCTAAACCGTTTTAATTAGCATTTTACCTTGAAGGCCATGTTGCAGTTAGCTAACAAAAAATGCATTTGTTCCTGATTTTACAAGAGCGTTGCCTCGACATGGCTCTAATCTTCATTCCTAATCCTATGAAGATATTTATATAGTTGCACCTCCCTCTGATGAGGTCCATGCTGACAAGCACACATTTAATCTTTTTTTTTTCTTTAGTATATTCCTGTTTTAACATGCTTGGTATATAAAGTGCAAAAGTATCAGTCAATGATCCTTAAAAATAGGTTTATCTTTGACTACTGTACATCTCAAGTGTCTCTATTCTAATGGTGCCTGCATGCTGCTACATGGACAGGAGCCTGAATCCTGCCTTTTATGAGGAACATGTTACTGATGTTAGTAACTGTCACAACTGTTGTTTAGTGGCTGTAAAAAAGACAACATTAAATAGTATAGGCAGGTCTTTTGTGTGTGAGACAGGGAATCCCTACTGGGCATGTCTGCAGGACCTCTCAGGATACTTCCGGCAGTTAAATTAAACACAAAAGCAGACTGCTCAACACCTACCTTTTGAAAGAAACCTGTTGCAAGCATGTAAAATATGGTGATTCCTGTGTGTTTCCTGTGTCTTCTATGAGCTTTCCACAGGTGTGCGTGTTAAAGTAACATCTGTATGCTGTAAGCAGCTGTTGGTGATTAGAAGATACAAACCTTCTTGCCTTGCGGGCCCTCGGGTCCGATGTCACCCTGTGGTCCTGGTACACCCTGCAGGTGAAACATAAGCAGGTGTGCTTTAATATTATAGTGTTATATGACTGAAAATTCAATTATGAAAATAATATAATCATAGGATAATTCACTCATGATGGCAGGGTTGATGTGTGGCCTTGATTTAGTGCACTAAACCACGCACATACACTTTATTATAGTATACTATTTGGTACCTCACATACAATTAGCCCTGTATGTCATTACAGCTTTGCTTTCACCCACCTGCAACCCTCTGGATCCTCTTGTCCCAACAGGACCCTCAGGACCCTAGGAAGTAAATTAATAACAGATTAAGAAACAACTGACAGACCGTATTAAACTAGTACTTTCAAAATGTATAATACTATGAAAAATTTACCCCCAAAAACCCTCCTTATTCATACCCACCCTGTCACCCTTGATTCCTGGTGAGCCACATTCTCCTCTGTCTCCCTGCAAACAGAGGAGACTATGTGAAACTGATGTATACACACATATAACTTTAAACCATTAAAATCTCAGGTTAATATTGAGGTATTCATATTAGACCATATTACTCTTCAAGTGCCTTTAATTGTTGTGTAATTACATTGAAACCATTAGGGACAGTAAATTGTTACATGAGTGAGGGATGAGAATCTGGAGCTGTCCTGAGAGAATTAGGGGTTAATAAAAATGAAATTAAAATGGCAGGCATACCCTTTCTCCTTTGTAGCCAGGTTTACCCTACAATTAAAAACAAAAGAAAGAAACAACGCCAATATTTTGGATTAGCTAGTTGGCTAATTTTGTTACATTACATCAACACTACATTACATCAACTAACGAAAATGCAGGTGAAAATCAATGAGACGGTGCTGCTTGGCAGAAGTGCTTTCTGAGCCAGTCCAGACTCATCCTGACACGTTTGGCGTACTCACCTCTGAGCCATCACGCCCAGGAAGTCCACTTAACCCACTTTCACCCTGGTAGGACAGGATAATACATTATTCACTTACTAAGATTTTTAAGGCTTACACTTATCTTACATGTATGTAACCCTGTGTACAAAGACACTTTATTGTCTAGTATGGTGTAACATTCTTATAGCTCTTTACTGTATATATGTGAATGACAAAAAAAACTGGCTTGGCATATCTGTTAGATTCAGAAGCAGTATATTACATGAGAATTGTTTTTCTGACACAATTTGCTTCACTTCCAGACTGATGCATACAGTCCGTTTGCCATTGCATGCATACATGTACCTCTGCAAATATAACACAGAGACATATGCTGATAGAGCAGTGCTGACCTTTTGACCTTTAGGCCCAGGGGCTCCATCCTCACCTGGACGACCTTTCTTTCCCTGTGAAATTATTTAGAAGATCTGTGTTAGTGGAAGGCAGTGCAGACATTACATGTGTTTCTGTGACAAAGAGCCAGTGACCTCTTCTGTCTTACTGAAATAATGGCAGAAGCACAGAGAAAAGATTCTGTATAGTTCTGTAGCTATGGACAACTGAAAGGAAGAATGAGAAACTCTCTCTCTCTCTCTCACACACACACACACACACACACACACACACACACACACACACACACACACACACACACAAATACACACACGCACCATCCCTA
>JAOUQY010000049.1:19994670-20005407 GCA_028566355.1 Doras micropoeus
AGATTTCTCTTCTGTTCATTCACTGCATTTTGTTAATTGATGAAAATAAACTATTAACACTTCCATTTTTGGAAGCAATGTTAGTTTACAGCATTTTTTCACACCTGCCTAAAAACTTTTGCACAGTACTGCACATGTTTTTTAGGTACTGAGGTTCGCATTAAACCCATTTAGACAGTCCAAATGGCCAGTCAAAGAAACTAATAATAGGCTTTTAGAAATTCAGCAATAACAATTTTAATAAGGGCTGTTTGTGTTTTTCACCACTGCAATTTACAAAACAAAACCAAAACCCTGTTTTAAGTTATGGTTGTACTCCCATGGAGTACATTTAGTCTTTGACTGTCTATTTAAGTTTATTAGAATTGCTGTAAAAAATAAACAAATCTTTCAAAATAAATAAATAAATAAATCGACCAAGTCATCATATCACTGTCATTTTTTTTCATTGTCCACATATTCTTTCTGTTTCTTCCCTCCACATGTGAATGATTGTGGGTTTTGGACCTTGACATCTTGTTTTAGACATTGTTTGGTCTACTGTGAATTTTTCACACTAAGCGCATTATATTCACGTTTGATTTTCATGTTAACAAAGTTGGGACACTTTCTAAAAATGCAATAAAACTGAAATCTGTAATTTATTAATTCACTTGAACCTTTATTTAACAGACAAAGGGACAAAGAAAAGATTTTCAGTGTTTTCAATGATGAACTTAAGGAATAGAAGTAAAACTGTTCTGGAAGGTTCCACAATTACCAGTTTAACTGGTAACAGGTGAGTTCATCAAGATTGAGTATAAAAGGAGAATCCACCAAAGGCTTAGTCTTTGCAAGCCAGGATGGGTCATGAATCACCACTTTGTGCCAAACTTCATGAGAGGCTTGTCAGTCAGTTCAAATACAATGTTTCTCAGCACAAGATTGCAAAGAATTTGGGTCTTTCACCATCTACAGTTCATAATATCATGAAAAGATTCAGGGAGTCAGGAGACATCACGATGTTTAAAGGCCAAGGGCAGAAACTGCTGCTGAATGTGTGTGACCATCGAGCCCTCAGGCAGTTCTGTTTGAGAAATCATCATCCTAACGTGATGGACATAGTCACATGGGCTTGAGAGTACTTAACACAGTCCACCACTGCATCAAGAAAGGCAACCTGAAACTGTATTATACAAAAAGAAACCATGTATTAATACTAAGCAGAAACATCAGCAAGGTCTCTGGGTCCAAAGTCAACTGACATGGACTGAAAGACAGTGGAAATGTGTTCAGTGGTCAGAGGAGTCCACATTTCAGCTTGTTTTTGGGAAAAAATGGACATCAGTTCCTATGTGCCAAAGATGAAAAAGACCATCCAGACTGTTATCAATGAAAAGTGCAAAAACGTACAATCTGTGATGGCATGGAGGCGCATCACTGCCCACAGCATGGGTGATCTGCACATACATGATGGTACCATTGATGCAGAGGCAATACCTTATACTGGTATTTTGGAGAGACGTATGCTGCCATTTCTTTTCCCAGGAAAATACCAGGCCTCATTCTGCAGGAGTTACAACAGTGTGGCTTTGTGATATAGAGTGCCTGACCTGACTTGACTGTCCTGCCTGCAGTCCAGATCTGTCTCCTACTGAAAATGTATGGCACATCATGAAGAGGAGAATCAGAGAACAGTGACCACGGACTGTTGAGCAGCTCAAGTCATGTACACAGCAAGAATGGGCAAAACTGCAATAATTCATATCTTCAATTCCCAAATGATTAAAAAGTATAATTAAAAGAAAAGGTGATGTGACCCAGTGGTAAACACGCCTCTGTCAACTTTGTTTGAGTGTGTAGCAGAATTAAGTTTGTCCTTGAAAACACTGAAAATCTTTTCTTTTGTCCTTTTGTCTGTTAAATAAAGGTTCAAGTGAATTAACAAGTTACAGATTTTTGTAGTGTCCCAACTTTTTGGAAATGGGTTTTTTTCTTGGGGTATTTTTTCATATATAGCACATTAGCAATTCTTTTTCCCAATGTGATCACACTTTGCATTTGCAATGTTTACTTACGTTCACACATGGTTTCTTGGAATATCAGGCATCTGCCCTGCACCTTCACCTTTATGTTTTTCATGCGATCAAATTTTATACACCTTACCTTTTTGTATGTGCTCTGCATGTGACTCTGCTTCTAAAACTTGGAGTGTGTTTTAAGAAACTCTCCCAAAATGAGGTCTCTGTGGTTAACTGTTGATAGAGGTGCAGGCATACAAACGAATAAGTAACAGGCTTGAGAAACAGAGAGAGAGAGAGAGAGAGAGAGAGAGAGAGAGAGAGAGAGAGAGAGAGAGAGAGAGCAAAAAGCATCAGCTTAGTGCATGACCTGTAGGCCTAGTTCTTGTATTCCGGTTAAAGGATTTGGCCCAGGGAGTGGGTGTGTGTACTTGTACTCGGTTCCTGCGTGCGTGCCTGCGTCCGTGTGTGTGTGTGCGTGTGCGCGCGTGCTTGGTGGTGGTGGTGGGGTGTGTGTATGGAGGGGTGTCGTGTCTAAGCTTTTAGTACACGCCCTTTTTCATCAGCCCGGGACGGGACGGGACGAGTGAGTGAGAGGCGCGCGCAGCATCACCTCAGTCCACGGAGCTCCGTGTGCTTGGCTTGACGAGGAGCAGCCGCGCGCGCATCACCATGCACCGAGCCCTGCTGCTCCAAACCGCGGCTCTGCTCACTTCATGCATCCTTCAGTGCAACTGTCAGGGTGAGTTTCAGAATTTTTCTTCTTCATATCTACAGATTTCGCTTGCCGCCGGCTTTATCGGGGATTTAACCGTGTCACGAGGGACCTCCAAAAAACAAATAAAGTGCAAATTCTATTGTAGCCTAATCACTTTATTAAACATCATTGTCACCATGAACCACTCGACACGACCTGATCTCTTCTACAGAGGTCTTGTGCATGAAAATATGATAATATCTGGATCTTCTGTTGTCAAAACTTTACATGCAACACCATGTTTTAAATCAGTTATATTTAGACATACCCTTTTTTTTTTTTTACCAATGCAAAAATCCTTAATTTACACATACACAGATCGTGCCTTTAAATAATTTTAATCACTTAATTTTAATAATTAAAGTGCATTAATTAAAGAGCAAGATCTTTAAATCCAGTCTGATTATTTTTTTAAGGAAAATGCATGAAGCAATCAATCAGAATAACAGACCACTGTGAAGGATTTAAGTGCAACTTGTTTGAAGTAATTCGAGAGGTTATAATATGAGGTTAAAAGTGTGAGAGATTGTTGCACATGGCTGCACAGGACCGTTATGTCTCTGGGTACACTGTTACAATCCCGGAGCTGCTAAACATGGCTAATGAGGTCATACAAAGCCGGAGCGTTTAAGACACATTAGCTGCGGGTGCGCACATGTTTTTGTCAGACTGCGTTTCCTGACCACGAAGAAAACCACTTGTGCGTTTTCACTGTAGTTATTTATCACGTTCCCTCGTCATTTTCCTAAACAAAACACAGCCCTGAATGTCTCGAGCACAAAGCAGCCTCGCCTCGCGCTCCTCCAAACTTCTCCTCGAGAACTTTTGCCTGTGCTTTGCCGTTGCTAGGTAACAGAGGAGAGCATGTGACTGACTTCCAGACACTATAGTGCTACAATGCTAGTTCAGACTGCCGTGCTTAGTTTTAAAGACCCAAACTAAACTTATTTGCATTGCTGCATGTTTAATTGTTTTAGGGTTTATTATCATTATCAACATGACTCCCCAAACCATTGCAGTAGACCATAACGTGCTGCTAAAGCTCGCAGAGGCACTCACATTGTAATCTGCTTTGTTTTTGCTTAGCTCCCAGTGAGTCTAAGCTCCTTAATGTGCATCAGGCTTCTAATTAGCCTACTGCTGTACAGGTTGCTTAAACGTGTTCATAAAAGCTATGGAACAAAACATATATATATATATCAAACCAGGCTGTAATTTACACCAGTCATTAGTCACTGTACTCATTTAAGTAAGACAGCATTTTAGCATGGGTTTCCTCAGCCCTGGCACTAGAGTACCCCTGTCCTGTTTCCCCTGCATGTAACACACACACAGTTCAACTCATCAGCTAAATAAAAGTCTTTCCTGAGTGGAACTGGATGTGTTAGAATCAGGAAAACACTAGTACATCAGGTGCTTCATAAGGGACTAAACTTAGTTTTTTTTGCCACGTGGTACCAGAAGCATAGCTTTAACATTAATTTTAACACGTTCAGAAGACATTGCTTTGAGCTACTCTGACAATTATGTCCTTGAGAGCATGGATTAGTTCTGTCACGTTCACTTCAAGATCTAACTGCATGTTGATACAATTTGAAACAAACACGAATCTGTATTATAGTGTTTGCTTCAAACTTAAACTTGTAACCATGCTTGATCTCCTCAGCAATGTGAGTCAGGAATGGGCCGTCTTAATCCAGCTTTATTCAGCATGTGTTTGAGAGGAAATGACCAAAGGGCCTGAATGGTGAAGGTCAGGATGCATTCTTTAACACACTGAGAGCTGCTTCCCGCCTGGGCCCTTAGGGTTCGTGTTTCAGACCTGGTTTCTGCTGTGGGTTAAAGGTGACAGTACGGGGTTGATCATTGATATTAATGAGTTACCTGTCACAGTTTGGTAGTGCATGGTTTTCAGGTGGTTTTAAGGTGTTGTAAGGTGCCTATGTTTGCACATATGCCTAAGTCACATGCACTTACTGCAGTCACAGTTATTTAGTGTTGATAAGTGACAAGTTTATGTAAAGGCAGCCTGTTACTTATAATTCGCTGTCACGGTTAGTTGAGTATTCATGGAAAACATGCTGATGGAGGTATTTTGTAACTGGAATTGTTTTTCGTACGCACAAGCCTGATTATGAAAGTGTTGGATAGATGCGCAGTTAATGGTTCAACTTAATATACTTAGTTATGCTTTTTTTGCACTTGTAAGCATTTCTTCTACACACTGAAGAAATCCTGAGTACTCAGTCTCTGCTACTGGACCATTGGTTAACTACAACCCACTACTATATTATCTTAAAAAGGCACATGATACATGGTTGTGTTTTTAAGCTTGCTGATATTTCATTTCACTGTGTATCATTTTCCATTGTGTGTAATCGTTAGAAATATGAACAAAAGCTAACACAGTTGGCAATAACAAAAGCTTCTTATCCCCCTGACTATAAACAGTACACTTAGCAACAGTATTAACAGCAAATGGATTTATTTACTGCAATTGTTATGTAAGGAAAAAATATTTAATTCATTTTAACAATTTCTATATTACAGTAGTTTGTAGGTCACTTTTTGTTAGATGTGAGTGCCAGACTGTTAATGCCTCACTGTGTCTATAGGTGGTTCAGATAATGGCCAAGTATTCGCAGTTTAATAATAACAAATGTAAACATTAAAAAACTTTTATAGTTCACTTGCTTCTGTTTTTATCAGTGGGCTTTAATGTGTTATTTTTTTAAGCCAACGATACAATTCACACTTTAACACGTCACGTAAGAGTAAATTCTTTGCTAAAATTTTGAAAATCAGCAGTGCTGAACAGAATGACTTAATAGACAGCTCCACTGATCAGCATTGCTCTTCTTTGCTTTCCATTTATGCCAAAGCCTTTCTGTGTACCGCTGGGTCTTTTCAATGTAGCTGAGAGAGCCAAAGTCAGTTGTTAAGCAATTGACTTCATTCCACATACATTTCCATATGAAACGGGCAACATCCCTCTGCTCTGACAGCAAAGGCTGGTCCAGGCACTTGGTGCTGCCCGTCTTCTCCCCCACCACGTTCACCCAGCCTCTTGCGACGCACCAAAACAAGACGGCTTTGATGAAAGAGGCAGAACCTCTCCCATGGCCTCCACGAGCCTAGAAAGAGATGTTGTGCTTGGCAAGTGCCATTTAGATTTTTTTTTTAATTTTGGGAGGAGGGACAGAAGTATGGGCCAAGGGGGTCTCTATCTGGCTTTCTTTTTGCAGGAAGCTCTACTGTATTCCTCCATTTCACTATCCCTCTCTGTAGGCTCCTTTAGTGTACTGACACTTTCAGTTATGGGGCTACAGGCCAGCCAGCCGGCCTATTGTGCTATTGTTATCACCCAGTGGGGTCTAAGCCTTTGGGAGGCTTCATTCTAATGAAAATTCCTCTGCTGCTGCCCTTTGTGGACTGGTGGTAGGGTGTCCCCCTTATCTTTCCCCTCAGATAATGTTGGGGATTCTTGCCTGCTGTGGGTTTAAGTTGGCTAATTAGAAAAGACATGGTACAAAAGAAGGAAGAGGGGAGCCAAAAAAAAGAAAGAAAAAGAAAACACTAAACCAACAAAACAGTCTGAGTAAAGGCATTAATGAAGGAAGAAAAAAATGCATATACCCCTTCGACAGGACAAAGTCATTTGCATAATACAAGCCCCTCTCCACACATTGACCAGGGAGACAATCATGTTGCTCTTCTCTCTTATTGTTGCCATTCACAATACGGGACAGTTCCATTTTTAATCCTAAATTAAGATGTTGAAATAAAACCCCCCTTGGGCCCTCTTGAGAAATTACTAGAACGACTATTAAGTAAAGGGTTTGTTTTCCTGAGCAGTTCCACACAGGATGTTGCTGTTGAAAAAGCACATTACACTTTGCTTGTCACCTTTCCCAGTGCCGATAATGTCAGAAAACACTAGTGTTGTTTTAAAGGCAGCAGCAGATACATTTCTGTCTTGGCACAGTCAGCTTGAAGCTGTTAACCTAACGTATAGAATAGATGCCGAGCTTAGACGTAAACCTATATTTGCTGTCGTGGTCAAGGAAACCTCTGCTGAGTTTGGAGTTTAACATTTGAAACAGTTAACTGACTGAGACGAATACTTTATATCAGGAATACCCTGGGTTTTCTCCAGGGCATTATCTATGACTAAAATGTGAAACATTTCTCTAAAACTTTTTCTTCAGTCGTATTCTGTGTAAGGCTCATATTCCACCAGTGCTGGCAAGATGATTAACTCCAGTTGTGTGACTTGTGTCAGTGAGCTTGTCCTGCTCTGCCAATGCCGTGTGTGCCAGTTGTCTACCTGTGTGTTACAGACGCTGCTGAAACCTCCGGGATCGTGTCCTCTGAACAAAGCCTGCCTTTGAGCAAGCAGAGGAGCAATTTTATCATTAGTAAACTGAGCAGGAAAAAGGCTGGCTTCCCAATTGGCTGCTGGAGGAGTTAATTGGAAATCCATTTGGCTGGCACGCTTTAAGAGTGCTGGGTTTGCTGTGGCCTTGTTAATGCAAGTCAGGACCTCTGAGATATGAGAGAAGATAAACCTCTCAATTATGTGTGACAGACATGATATATAGACTTGGTACACAGTCCCCCGGGTAGTTTTGTAAAGTGCTGTGTGAAGTAAATAGGCAGATTACATATTTTTTCCTGTTAACAAAGCATTACAGATTTGTTTATGTGCATATTATTCAGTTAGTACACGTCCTTCTCACAGTTCTCTGTATATCACCATATTACATCAAGGAAGCAGTAAGCTGCGTCAGCTGAATGGTTCGACTTTTGCAGGGGATTTTTCGGCTAAGTTGCAGGGAGGCTAAATGTCAAATGCTGACCTCACAGCATAGCCTTATTCTGAGTGTTGCTCTTTGGCCGCTTTTAACACACTCAAACGTCTTGTGTCTTCTTGGTTCAGTGAACAGCAGGTTTCGGTGTCGTTCTTTTCAAAAAGTTTCAACGTTATTGCACACATCAAGTAACATACATTGATGCCGATGAAAAAATGTATGCATGCTAAAGTTAACTTTCTAAACATGATGACAACATGCCTGTAAACTAGCAGTGGTCAATAAAGTGTAAATAACGTGGAGTTTTTTTTAATGAAATGTGTTCTCTAATATAGACCCTTGAATACACAGACACCATGCAAGGAATAAAACACAGCAGGACATGCTGTCATAAGAAAATAACCAACAACTAAGTGGTATGATGTGGCCAGACACAAAGCGAAATTACTATTGCTACCCCAATTTTGATTATTTTCCAATAACAGCACCCCAACACGTTTTATTCTATGTATGCCACAGTGATTTGCCAATGGTTAAATTTCCTTTGCTTTTTGACCTTTTATAATGTTGTGGAACGTTCATGAGACAAGTTAGTTATCGTTATTGCCTCCGTTATAACAGCTGTAAACAGCCATCCCCTCAGCAGCCTCTTTTTTTTCTATCTTGAAGTTAATAAGACAAAATATAAATGTTGCATGTCATGTTACCAAGGAACCAGAAAGCACAAAGTCCTCTGTCCTCAATATTTTCCCATGGCAGAACATGCTGACACTCGAAACTTGTTCTATGATTGTTAAATAATAGATTATGCACTGTAGATCTTCTGGCATGCAAGTCCCTGTGAATGAGTTGTTACTATTAGAAAGAGTAACATATTAGCATAAGTGCATTAATATAAACCTTTCATTTGAATTACAGCCAACTGTGCTGTTATAGAAAATGATTCAATCTTGGCTATATGGGATCGATATTGGGTGATTCCATTCATGAGACAAAGAGGTTTTTCTCTCTCGCTATATCAACTCAAAGAATTAGGATAAAACCCTAAATTACTTTTGAACTTTCTGATCAGAGGCAGAAAGAGCATGTTTAAAGGTAGACAGTGATAACACACATTCTCACACCAGCCCCTGCCTTTACCCACCTTTCTTCAACTTACATCTCCCTTCAGCTTTTGGAATTTGGGTGTAAGGGCTGTGGTACCACCCGGTACCACTATTTATCCCAATTACGTTCCTGACAAGGAACAGCATGCACCATTAATCAGAGTGTCAGTGAGAGACAATCAAAATCACGCAATGCGTTTTTCCAGCGGCTCTGATAGAGGCCTCCTCGGCTGAACTGCACTGCCCCAGTCGATATCTTGCAGAACCCAGCAGGGAAGGTAGAAGGGTGGTACCTTATCTCTGAAGATGCCACTCACAGACAGAGATCAAAAGGAGGGATTGAGGAGAGAACAGCGAGGACTGTGTGAGAGTCGGCTGTTTGGCTGGCACGCTTTGCTCGGCTGCATGTCAATGCTATTAACTGTGTGCTTCATCAATATTAACCTTCACCTCTGTGTCCACTTAAAGAGCATGCCTGTGTTTTTATTAGAGGAGTGAAGAGTGCTATCCATTTTGTGAATGTATGATAATGGGAAGGGTCTTGATTTGGGGGGGGGCGCTGATTTAGGTTAGCTTGTAGGCAGAGCACAACATCTTTTTGACTATTCACCATCAGTCAACTGAATTCTTTTTTTTTGGAAATCAGTGTTGTTATGGATGATGTTTTAATGTCTGTGCAGGTTCAGGTTGTGAAGTTGGTCAGTTCCGCTGTGGCACAGGTAGATGCATCCCAGCAGGTTGGCGCTGCGATGGCACTGCAGACTGTGCGGATGATTCAGATGAGAGCGGCTGCCGTGAGTAACTCCCTAACACTTACTCCTGTGTAACAAGTGATGCAGTGCATATGCAGTATCTGGGCCATATATAAGGCTGATAAGTAATTAAACACAATGGGGTATGCTATTATAGGAAAATAAATCAACAGCAAGGTAGTGTGATGTGGCCTGATGCAAAGCAGAGTTACTGTTACCACCCTAAAGGTTTTTTTTTTCAATAAAATAACACCCAAAGTGTTTTATTCCTGTTTTGCTAAAGATATTTACCAGGATTAACCTTTTTATTTGTTAAAGAATGATACATTGTACTCTTTAAATTTGTTTATAGTTACATTTAATGGTGTGGAATGCCCTTAAAACAAGTTTATCACGTATGCAATGGCTGATCCCTTGGTAAAAAATGAAGGTTGTTGTGTTACTGAGAAAACAGAAAGCCAGAAAAGTCCTCTGTCTTAGAGTCTTACAGACTTACTGACAGTTACAAAGTATGTGATTATGTGCAGCGTTTAGCTTCCTGACAGATTCAAAATTAATTGCCATCGTCTGACCAATCAGATCTGAAAATTCAGCAGTGCTGTGGTATAAGGACAGAACACAATAACAAGTGTATTATTGTCTTCACTGAAATAATTTAGCTGAAAGACCAAGTTGATTTATTTGATTCTGGGAACTTCATAGGCTGCTCACTTATAACTTATTTTTTTTTCATATACAACCCCAATTCCAATGAACTTGGGACGTTGTGTAAAACATAAATAAAAACAGAATACAATTATTTGAAAATCCTTTTCAACCCATATTCAATTGAATACACTACAAAGACAAGATATTTGATGTTCAAACAGATAAACTTTATTGTTTTTTGCAAATATTCACTCATTTTGAATTTAATGCCTGCAACACGTTCCAAAACAGTTGGGACAGGGGCATGTTTACCGCTGTGTTACATCACCTTCCTTTTAACAACACTCAATAAGCTTTGAGAACTGAGGACACTAATTGCTGAAGCTTTGTAGGTGGAATTCTTTCCCATTCTTGCTTAATGTACAACTTTTGCTCCATTGCTCAACAGTCCAGGCTCTATGTTGTCGTATTTTGCGCTTCATAATGCTCCACACATTTTCAATGGGAGACAGGTCTGGACTCCAGGTTGGCCAGTCTAGTACCCTCACTCTTTTACTATGAAGCCATGCTGTTGTAACACGTGCAAAATGTGGCTTGGCATTGTCTTGCTGAAATAAGCAGGGACGTCCCTAAAAAAGACGTTGCTTGGATGGCAGCATATGT
>JAOUQY010000049.1:20020645-20031698 GCA_028566355.1 Doras micropoeus
CAGTGAGATTAACTTATATATTAAAAATAAGTCAATCCGCCAGGTTTCAAACTGTAAGGTAGAAACTTGGTATAATGCAATGGTTATTCAAAATCAATATGATACATAAAACAAACTAAACCTAAAAGGTAAAATGTAAAACAATGAAATATAAAAAACACCTTGTGTTAGGGCCTGTAAGATTAACATACGTGTAGAATAGATACGTGTAGAAGAAAAAAGCGTTTTTTTAAATTGTATTATTGTATAATATTTTATTATTGCATATAATGTATAAATATAACCTACTGTATATTTATTATATTTTATAAATATATTATTATATTTAGTGGATTGTATCGCTCTTGATATCATTCTTTACTTACTTTACATCATGACTAAGGAAATAATTTCCAGTATATGTAACAGGAGAGAAGTAAAGAATCATCAGTCAAAGGTCATTCACTTGTACTCTATGTTTCATGTTTACTTCTGCTGTAGGTTATGCATACTTCACGGACTGGCGTCTCGGAGGAATAGTCCGTGTTCGGAAAACAGACGGTGGAGAGTTGACGGTTATCAGACGAGGAATCAGCCACATTATGCATGTCAAATCTTTCAATGCTGACTTGCAGACTGGTGAGGGGCCTGTCATCCATTCCCTCTATCAACTCCATATCTCACTCTCTCTTGATCTTTCTTTCTTTCTCTGCTCCAAAGGTTTAGGGGATAGGGAAATGCAGTATATCCATGCCGTACTAGAAAAGGCTCCATTTTCTTCAAAATACATTTCTGACCTTTGTGATCATCTCATATTCAAAACTGTTATGGACATATTACAATTTACACCTATGGTACTGAAAAACTTCTGCATTTTCACTGTGTTTTTTTTCACGTAGGTTCCAACTTCTGCAACAGGCCATCAAATCCTAATGGAGACTGCAGTCACTTCTGCTTTCCTGCACCATACTCCCAGCGTGTGTGTGGCTGCCCTTATGGCAAGAAGCTTGCACCCAATCAGCAGACCTGCTTGGATGATCCATCCAGTGAGCCACCGACACTGCAGTGTGGCACCAACTCTTTCTCTTGCTCCAATGGGAAGTGTGTCCCTTCCAGCTACCAATGTGATGGTGTAGATGACTGCTATGACAACAGTGATGAGGCCAACTGTGGAACTAACAGTAATATTTTCTATACATTTACAAGCTAAGCAGTGAAATCAGTACTCATATTGTGAATATGAGACAGATATTTATACATATTTTTTTTTCTGGATTAACAAAAAATCTACTCTTCAGACAATACCTGCTCCTCCACTGCCTTCACCTGTGCCAACCAGCGCTGTGTGCCCAGGAATTGGCGCTGCGATGGACACAATGACTGTTTTGATGGCAGTGATGAACGAGACTGTCCTACTCAGACCCCAGGAACATGCCAGGCTGACCAGTTCAGCTGTTCCAACCACCGGTGCATCCCACGCACTTGGCTCTGTGACACAGATAATGACTGTGGTGATGGTTCTGATGAAACCAACTGTGGTAAGAAACTTTCGTGTTTGTTTGGTCCATGTTCATCCTGGATCATTTCTTGTACATGAATATATTGCTTTCTGATTGATAGATGCTATAGGCACATGCCACCCAGGTCAGTTTCAGTGTCCTGATCACCGCTGTATTGATCCTGCCTATGTGTGTGACGGAGACAGAGACTGTGTGGATGGGGCAGACGAGCAGGGCTGTGGTAAGAATGATACTGCTATATATAGTATAATATCATATAAATCCTGGCTTTCCCTTAGACTTTCTCTATTAAAGGAGCAACACAGCCAAGCAAAGTATAATTTTCATTTCATTGTAGTTTGACCTGGATTATACCCCTGGATTATTTACTCTCTTACTTTGCAAATTTGCTGTGTTTACTGTTGCAGTTTACAACTGTACTGGCTATGAGTTTAAGTGCGCCAATGGACACCAGTGTGTAAACTCCTACTACCGCTGTGATGGGGTTTTTGATTGCAATGATCGCTCTGATGAATCTGGCTGCCGTAAGTTTTAACATGCTTATATTAATAAGTTTATCAATGAAGGAAATTACCCTTAAGTTCAGGCGAACAAGACTCCAATCTTTGACCTTGTAGCCACCAGGCCACCAGGTATGTGCCACCACGAGACTGAGTTCCAGTGCCAGTCGGACGGCACTTGTTTGCCCTCTGCGTGGGAGTGTGATGGTCACGCAGACTGTGAGGACAGCTCCGATGAGCACCATGGGTGTCCTCCACGCACGTGCCCTACCTCACACTTCCGCTGCGACAATGGCAACTGCGTGTTTCGCAGCTGGCTGTGTGATGGGGACAATGACTGCCGTGATGGCAGCGACGAGCGTGACTGCCCTACTCCACCTTTCCGCTGCCCCAGTTGGCAGTGGCAGTGCCCCGGTCACACAGTGTGTGTCAATATCAGCAAAGTGTGTGATAATATACCTGACTGCCCAAACGGAGCTGACGAGTCCCCGCTCTGCAGTAAGTCGTTTTTTGCTCTCTGACCTCTCCAACTAAGATAATCAGTAGGACCAGGTTAGCCAAAATAGCACGATTAGTTACAGATATTGTACAGCTTTTTCCAGAATGCTGTTTATCTGTTTAACTGTGTATCCTGGCCTATTCACCATACTGAGTGTTTTTCAGGAGTGTTTTCTCAGGACATGTTGGGGGGTCCATTCTGGAGTTTTACTGAATCATTTATAGTAGTAACTGAATAATAAGCTTTATGGATGAATATCTGGTTATCATATATCTAGCTATTATTTACCTAACTATAAAGATGGGAGTTTAAGGTATTAAAGAGCAGTTTCTTCTTTATTAACCTTAGTAACATTAACTGTAGCTTTACTGCTGTTAGGCTCCAGTTAATGCAGTCTAACAGCCTATTTTATGCTGTTTACATATGCAGTGTATTGCAAAAAATGGGTTTCTTCATTTTGTAACAATAATGGACTTGAAATATATGATGCAATTTTTTTCTCTTTGGTGAAATAAAAAAAAGTAAAAATCTAAGTAAAAAAAAGTTGACTAATGATTTTGGGGTAATTGTGGTTGGGTTAATTTGGGTTAAATCTGCCACTGTTATATAATATGGTTTTGAAATAAGGCTTTTTTTATATGAGAAATCATATGTATCAAATCATGCATGTGTGGCTCTGATCTGGTAATTTAAATTGATCAATGGTATCCCTTTTCCATGTTCCCCTCACTGCTTTCAGATGAGCATTTACCAGGTAGGCCAAATCCTTAATCACCCACAGTCCCCTGCATGTAACTCTGATTTACCCCAGTGTCTGTCACTGTGTTTACCAATTATGAAATTATAGAACAATTATATAGCGTAACTAAAGCTGGAATTGTATGTAGTAAAAATGTTTAGTGCAGTGTGTAACACTTATTCTAATCGTGTCTAATACTGTAATATACCGCTTTATATAGATGTATTAAAATGCATGTGAAGTATACTGTATGTCAAGCTATAAACAATATTGAAAGTGTTGGAAAAGACAGTCAGTAGATAGAGCTAATTTAGCACTGACATTTCTTGAGCATTTTTGTTGTTGTTGCACTTTCTTTAGACCAAGAGAGTTGCTCAGACAACAATGCAGGCTGTACTCACGGCTGTATCCAGGGTCCGTTTGGAGCACAGTGCACATGTCCAGTGGGGTATCAGTTAAGCAACGACTCAAAGACATGTGAGGACATAGATGAGTGTGAACCCCCTGGCCTGTGCAGCCAGCACTGTTTTAACGAGCGAGGCTCCTTTCGCTGTCACTGCCAAGAGGGATACACGCTCGAAGGGGACGGACGCACCTGCAAGGCATCAGGTATGAATCTCTACAGGACAAAAAAAGAGACTGTATACCCAAAGTACAAATGCAGAGGGAGCTACACCCAGTTTCTTGATTTCCTTGACATGAAATACCCCCAACAGTAATTAAATTGACAGGCTTGTAGCTTTAGGATTTGAGATGATAGTAGGGCTGGAATTGGTGGAATGGAGGCATGTGTGCTATGGTTTACTCCTGCCTCCTTGTCATTGGCCTCTGATCGGATTACTGCAGATAAGACAAATAACATATATGTCAGTCAGAAACGTTCAGATGGGGTAATTAGGTCTAAATCACAAGACAAAGGCGTGTTTATGAGCTGTGCTTCTGACATAGAACCATCCAGCAGAGAGATAACCTACTGAAGAATGCTGACATTTGATATACTTCTCTTTTTTCTAGACATTATTCTACCACAGAGCTCCTTTCTGTGCTACTCTTAAGCTGTCTACGGGTTTATAACTTTTTAATCTAATCTTGGACTGATAGCAGGAGCATGCTGAAAATGTGGATTTGCAATTTTTGGCAGTACACTGTTGTTCTTTTCCCAATCTGACAGGATCTCGGGAGGTCATTCTGCTGGTGGCCAGTCGTAATCAGATTATAACTGATGACGTGATCACACAGCCGAATGTCGTGCGGTCCCTTGTTCGAGATGGCCGGAACATCGTGGCGGTGGATTTTGACTCAGTGACAGACCGTGTGTACTGGTCTGATACTATCCAGGACAAAATATGGAGCGCACATAAAAATGGCAGTGATAGGACTGTGGTAATGACTCACTTCTTCTTCAGTAAAGCTGAATAGTCTGCTATTGCAAAGAGCACCAAGATATGACCGTCAACAAATTCTCAGTATTTTTTGGAGGAGTTTGTCTCACAAAACATTATATCACTGACAGCCTCTCTTCACACGTGCAGATCTTTGACAGTGGTGTGACAGTCACTGAGAGTATTGCAGTGGACTGGGTGGGTAGAAACTTGTACTGGACAGACTACATCCTAGAGACTGTAGAGGTGGCCAGACTGGATGGCTCCCATAGAGCAGTGCTCCTCAGTGAGAATGTCACTAACCCTAGAGGCCTCGTGCTGGACCCCAGGAATGGGTAAGTGCACTGATACACTTAGCCTACAGTAAGAACATGTAAGAACATTCTACAACTGTTACTCCCCAGAATTTGATTATTTCCCTAATACAGCACATCCCAAAGTGCAGCATTTAATTCATAAATGTTAGCAAAAACTAATGCTCAGCATTTCTGTGTGTTTCAGTTTTCACCTTATGTTCTGGACAGACTGGGGAAGAAACCCTCGCATTGAAAGAGCCAGCATGGACGGCAAGCAAAGGACCACCATCATCACCAACAAACTTTACTGGCCCAATGGCCTGACTATAGACTATCCCAATAATCTGCTCTACTTTGCTGATGCCTACCTGGATTTCATTGACTACTGTGATTACAATGGAAACAACCGCAGACAAGTTCTTGCTAGTGATCTGGTGAGACATTCTTTGGTGCCATTTACTTCTGTGTAACTCTTTTAGACTTTTAGACTATATTAGATGTATTTTAGCATGTGAGTAAAAATGGCCTCTTATCTCTCAATAACAAGGTACTACAACATCCACACGCCATTACCATTTTTGAGGATTTTGTGTATTGGACTGACAGATATATCAATCGTGTGATCCGGGCCAACAAGTGGCACGGAGAGAACCAGACAGTGATGCTATATAATGTGCCTCAGCCCATGGGTCTGGTGGCAATGCACTCAGTCAGGCAGCCAACAGGTACATTTCTCATATTCTCAGCAGGCTTCTTGCAAATAGACATATGTTATTTGTATAATGACATGTATAATTTCCCAGGTAAGTTGTTTCACGTGGTTGTGCTTCCACTTTGCCTATAGGTGATAATCCATGTGCAGTGAGTCCCTGCACACATATCTGCCTTCTGTCTGCTGTTGGCCCCAGGTTTTACTCCTGTGCTTGTCCTTCAGGCTGGATACTGGCTAATGACCAGTTCACCTGTGCTAGAGGTATTTCACACTAACTCTGAGGAAGCCACTTACCCATTATTGCAACTAGCAACAACTGCTTTTATTTTATGCTGGTGTTTCAGAGCACTTCATGTATAGAATTATTATTTTAATAAGAAATTCTGAAGAAAATATGAGAGGAAGAGTATCAGTATAATTCCTGTGAGCACCAAAGAGTTTCACTGTACTTAGACAATATATAAGGAAAGTAATGGGAAGTAAGACTGTAGGTTCTAAGCTTAGTGAGCATGTATATCAGTGACCTTACCTGTGCTTAGAGTCCAACATAAAATCTCTGAGCCTGGTGACATTCTCAATGAGGATGTGAATCAGTGTTTGTATTTTTTTAGAATGGTTTCTGTCTCTTTCACTTTGCCCTTGTTCCAGTTTGTCTCATCCTCTCTTATTGAACAAAGTAGCAGTCATCAGTGACACTGGATATGCATTTCATGAGGCACAGGTCTTGTCAACAGCATCCCATTTTCAGCTTGCTCTGCCTCTCTGAGGGCAAATATTTGTCGTTGTAAAAGCTCTTAGCTTATATTTAAGGTTGATCAAAGACAAGAGAGCTTTAATCTTAAACCCAGTAGATTCTCTTTATGGAGAATGTCCAGCCACTCTCAGGTTTCAGGTTGTGTCAGCAGTGTCAAGCACATTTTGCCCTAAGAGATGAATGATGAGCTCAGATGAGGAACAAATGAGTATCCACTGATCATAATCTCTGATGATACTGCAGAATGCGCCCTCTGACCCAGAACATTCAACAAATTTTTGCTAGCCAAGTCGCTCTGCAACAGCTATACGTATGAATCAAATATTTGGGTGTGCTAGTTTAGATAAATTAAGGTCATAAAGCCATCAACAGATCTATCCCTGGGTGTAAATAATTGCAATTTTTGCATTTGAATAGATTGCTATATGATGTACTACTTGCATAATATTATTTTACAGTGGACGATCCTTTCCTGGTGGTTGTCAGGGACAGCATAATTTATGGTATTTCTCTCAACCCTGATGACAAGAGCAACAATGCCATGGTGCCAATCGCTGGCCTGCAGAACGGATACGACGTCGACTTTGACGATGCTGAGCAAATGATCTACTGGGTTGAGCACCCTGTAAGTCTGATAGAAAATTTATTTCCTTAGCCGTCTACCTTCTACTGTTAACGAGCCATGCTGATGGAGTCGTGAGTTTCATTTAATACTCTCATTTTACAGTGCTACAACAGTGCAGGTTTTATGTTATCTTATGGAAAGCTGTAGCAAGACTGATAGAATGTAGCTCCTTTTAAAAAGCATGACTATCAGACTTTTAAGGCACTGCAGAACACTTCTAAAAGTTCAGGAATGTTCAACCGCAGAATAGCAGAGTGAAAAGTGATAGTCTTATTGATTAATGAATATTATTACCGACAGAATCTTATTAGTTAGTGAATATAAGGAAATTTTGACACATGGAATGGAAATATTTTGTTGCCAATATCTGACTTTAACTGTAACTACACATTGTCAAGTCACACAAACTCAATTCTATTGATTTTACCATATAAGGGCAGCGGTGGCTCAGTGGTTAAGGCTCTGGGTTAAGGCAGCTTTCTTATCTGCACTTTATTATATTTTCTTTTATGTAGAAACATCTTCATTATTTTTGAAGGCACCTTTGCTTTATAGCGAGTCTTTGCATGTGCCTGAGATAATTAGCTGCTAAGTTTTACTGAGCGTCTTGGAGAATCTGCCACAGCTCTTCTGGAGACTTTGACTGTCACATTTACTTCTTTTTTTGCATGCAAAACCCAGCAGCCTTCATTATGTTTTTTTGTGGTCTGTTATGTAATGTGTTGCACTCAATCAATAACAAAATTTGTACCTAAAAACAATAAGGTGCCTAAGACTTTTAAACAGTATTGTGCTGGCTAGGACTTGTGTTGTTATGGTTACAGTGTCCTTGTTAGTGCTCTAGCCAAAGCATTTTAATGCCTAGTGTGAAAGCACCTTTAAGCACTCTGCCTAAGAAATCATTTTAAGTAATCATTGGCATGATTTCTATTATCTGACACACAAAATAAAATATGATTTGATGTGATTATTCTTTCATAAATACAGGGGGAGATCCACAGGGTGAAGTCAGATGGGACTAACAGGACTGAATTTGCCCCAGCAGCTATTTTGGGATCCCCCGTGGGTTTAGCGCTTGACTGGATGAGTCAAAACTTATACTACACCAACCCGTCCTCGCAATCCATAGAGGTCCTATATCTTTTTTGCATTAAAAATAATAAAAACAACAAAAAAAAGAATGAATTGCTTATCTGGAAATCAGTGATATATATTTTTTTACTTTGTGGTGGTTGTATGGCATTATTTTACTTGTATACTGTTTGTTTATTTAGGTTTTGAAGCTGAAAGGAGAGGTTCAGTACAGGAAAACTCTCATCACCAATAACGGCACCCCAACTGGTACAGGCTCGCCGGTTGGCATAGCAGTGGACCCGGCACGTGGGTAAGGCCCAGTTTAGCGGCACCTTACCACGAAGTCTGCCAAGTCATTCTGACTTCATGCCATCTGCTTAGCAACACACCCAAGTACACAGAGGCCACTAGAAAGCAGAACCAGCAATTACTGCAGTCAGTGTAACTGCAAAAATGTACTGAAAAAATTGAGCGTTCTTGAGTGTTCATGATGCAGATATACTCCATATGATATGTTTCAGGAAAATGTACTGGACGGATCAAGGGACAGAGAGTGGCATTCCAGCCAAGGTTGCAAGTGCAGACATGGACGGGTCCAATTCAGTTATACTCTACACCACCAACCTGGACCATGTGGAGTTTATCACTATAGACATTAAAGAGAACAAGCTTTACTGGGCTGTCACAGGGACTGGAGTGGTGAGTGGCTTGTATGCCTTTCAGTATTTGATACACTGTTTCACAAGAACTATTACTGCTTTAAAAAAACAAGTACACATACTTTCTATTGCTCTTTTACACCCCAAAACAGATTGAGAAAGGAGATCCAAATGGTTCAAACCGCATTATAGTAGTTAATGGCTTGTCTCACCCATGGGGTGTGGCTGTGCATGGGGCCTACCTGTACTTCACAGATCGGGATTTTGAGGTGATTGAACGTGCGGATAAAGTCACAGGATCCAACAGAATTGTACTGAGGGACAATGTGCCTGGTCTCAGAGTTCTCAAAGTGCACTACAGAGATCGTGAGTAACAGTTATTCAATACCTAGCTTCATTTTTATTATGACAATGACTAGTGGCAATTTTGGGGGTTATTTAGGTCTTCATTTGGATAGGAATTCTGAGGCGTTGAGGTGTAAAGCAGAATTAGCTGTCTTTTTCATTTGATCATGAATTTTTGTGCAGCAAGATCTAGGTCAAGCTGGATAAATCAGGGGTTTGAATGGGTTTCAACTGCTATTTTAAAAGAGAAGGTTTTATGTAATATTTCTGTAAATATACATATGTGCAATCTGTTTCTTGTGTCTCTAGCCTTTGCCGGCTCCTCTAATGGCTGTAGTAATAATGTTGGCGCATGTGAGCAGTTGTGTCTGCCTCGACCTGGAGGCCTGTTCACCTGTGCCTGTGCTACAGGCTTCAAAATCAATGCTGATAACAGGACCTGTGCTCCGTACCAATCCTATGTGGTCATCTCAATGCTCACTGCCATCAAGGGATTCAGTCTGGAGGGAGTAGATCATTCTGAGGCCATGGTGCCTGTGGCAGGGAGAGGTGGGTATTCCACATAGCTGAGTGTGCATCAGTGTATGTAGTGTACCACAATTATGTTGCACAATGGAGAATATTAACTGCAAGTTTATATAATTAAGATTGCTTTTATAATGTTATATTATGGGCTGTCAAGTATACATTTTCACATTTGAGTGTATATGTGTATATTTCCTAAGAATTCATGTAGAATTCATGTTCATCCTCTGAGCCGTGAGATGCTGCCATATCTATTATGTACACCATCCATAGTGGTCAATTAGGACGTATATAATTACTGCCTGTATTCCATCTGTTTCTTCACAATTTTTGGAAACCATCATAAAGCAACCACTGACCAGATATTAATTTGAGAGTAGACCATTTTCAGCATAGACACAGACAGGGTAGTGGTATCTTGGAGGGTACTAGTATGTATCAGGGATAGTAGGGTTGCTGCACTGATAGCGAATGAGTAATGGCCCATTAATAGTGCAAATTCAGTACTTCATCTGGTTTACACGTTGCTGTGGAATGACTGTGATTATCTCAACCACAAAAACCACAACTCAGCCTTGAGGATGATAACTGAACCACTTCCCCTCAAAATGCAAATGCCAGACAACCCTATTTTTTTTTATTACTTTTGTGCCTTTATGTGGTATTTTGTATTTCAGATAGCATTGTGTATTCTTATTGTCCACTTTATTAATTACACCTTCCTTGTTAGCCCATCTGGTCCACCTACTTATCGATTGTCCCAGTGTACTGATGGACCCTGGAATTGTGTATAACAGATGGTCTTCAGTCAGTAATTTGCATATGGTAGATTTCCATTGCATGTAGATACATGATAGAATTTGTATATTCAGCCAGTGCAGTCGTATATATCTGTGTGTCCCATAGGTCGAAATGTTCTGCATGTGGATGTGCATATGCCCTCTGGGTTCCTGTACTGGTGTGACTTTAGCAGTACAGTCGCTTCTCAGAACGGTATCCGCCGGATAAAGCCTGATGGATCTGGATTCCGGAGCATCGTCACTTCTGGGATTGGACGCAACGGGATCCGAGGCATCGCTGTGGACTGGGCAGCAGGTGTTTGGTTGTTTTTAATCTCTATACTTTGCCAGTGGAATGCAATCACAACATATAACATAGAAGAGTTTAGAAATGTCTCTAGGGTTTTCCATTTGATGGTATATAAGATGACCATAAGCAGCTTTTCTACTGAGTCTACTGGATCTAATTTAGGTGTAATACAATATAGTACAGAGACTATGGTTGAATAAGTGTTTTTACTAGCAAGTGTGTAGATTTTACAGTGTCACATGACTTTGGGCATTATACTTTCAATGCATGAACTCAATACACACACACACACACACACACACACACACACACACACATATATATATATATATATATATATATATATATATATATA
>JAOUQY010000049.1:20078025-20088758 GCA_028566355.1 Doras micropoeus
AATTGAACCTTCACACTCTGCTCTTACTGGTGCAATGTGCAATTAATGACGATTGGTCACCAGGCTGGTCCAATTTATATATATATACAGTACTTGTTCAAGGCAGGTGTGGAAACATGCTGTAAACTAAGAATGCTTTCAAACATACAAATAATAATTGTTTATACTTATCAATTTACAAAATGCAAAGTGAGTGAACAAAAGAAAAGTCCAATTAGTATTTCATGTTACTACCCTTTGCCTTCTAACCAGCATCAATTCTTATAATTACACTTGCATACACTTGGTATCCACCACAGTATCATCCCAGCTATGGATAAGGCCTTCCACAGCATCTCTCAAAAGTAACAGATGTGAAAACGCCTTGTCCTGTAGATCAAGCAAAGTCTTACACTGCATATATAATAATCATAATCAATGTACCCCTCCTCATCGTCTCCTTCTACTGTAACGTGTTCCAGGTCAGGTACCTGTGTAAGGGTTTTGGTAATCTGAAAGAGTTCATCAGCTTTTAAGGTATGTAGACTCTTCCACGTCTTCCAAACGAGTCCCTTTCTCTCTTTGTCCTTGCTTACCATAGTTCACAAACCCTGAAGCCCACTGTCACTTCTCACATACTGTCTGGGCATCACCACCACATACTCGATTGCCGTCTCTGAAAACACACATCTCTGTGTTCTTGTGTTTGTAGATCAGCATCCGGGCATGAAACCCATGAGACAGGTTATATCTCTGGAAAGCAGGGTTAAATGATAAGACAGGAAACGTGGCTTGCTTTCACAAATGCCTGTCTGGTCTCAGTTTCATTAAAAAAAAGTGCCTCTACTCGAAGAATCAACATAAGTGTACAAATATGTACAAACTTGCTATATAAAGTACTTCAGGATGGGGTTAGTGCATTTTAAACACAGTGCTCACCTAGAAAACAGGAGTTAATCACAGTACAGCCATGGCTAGACTGCCCCCTACTGGTAGCATCTGAGAGAAGCCACAATACTGACATTCTGTTAAAAAGCTTGAAATCTGTGCATTAAATGTAGTTAACCGAATTAACTACATTTAAATATACAAATATTCATATGCCTACTTTAAGAAAGCATACATACAGTATTTTTTAACAAAATATTATTGTTGCATTAATAACCAGAAATTTAATGAACAGGACTCCTAAATTTTTTTTTCATGTATAATTTTGACGTGTGTACTTCATCTCTCTCTCTCTCTCTCTCTCTCTCTTTCCATTTACATTTAAGGCATTTGGCAGACACCCTTATCCAGAGTGACTTAAATTTATCTCATTTATACAACTGAGCAGTTGAGCAGGGGCCCAACGGTGGTAGCTTGGTGGTGCTGGGGCTTGAACCCCCAACCTTCTATTCAGTAACCCAACACCTTAACCACTGAGCCGCCCCTGCCTATATACTGTATAATCTAGAACAAATTCAATTCTCTAATACAAAGAACTACAGGTAACTTAAAGCAGTTAGCCAAGCCAGTATGAAGCAAATGTATGATGCGCAAATCTAGATGTTTTTGTATCAGTTTAATTACAGAGCTGATTAATAACTGATAATGTTAATAACCGACAAATGAGTAAGTTATTCACTGACAGAGCGAGCATTGACCCCAAGGTATTTATCAACATGTCAGTCTTTAAAACATGGAAAACCTTCTCAGTTTCTGAGGTGAATCTTTAATTAATTTCTGATATCCCCAAGTAGAGCTCAAAATAGCACTGTATCTTGTGTATCATTGCAGTAGATAGCATTGAAGATCCAGAGTGTGAATAATAATCCACCAAATGTATAAGGTTAATAGAATATTAATAATAGAACACCTGTGTAATATTGCATTATCCTTGTTTTGAGTCTGAACGTATGGCCCTAGTTTTGTTCTGTTTTGGAGCCATTTGATTTTGCTACTTTGTCTGTAAACTAATCCTACAGCATTTCACAGATCACACATTTGCATAAGTAAATAAATAAATAAATAAACCAGCAGTAGAATATGTTTAGATCTAATTAGCCATTAATTTGACCTTCCTTTGAAACAATGTTATTAAAGTAGGGCATCATAAAATGAGTTCAATAACCTAAAGGCCATTACTATAGTTGCTGAATGGAAATATTTATCTGGTTGTAACATAGAATACAAGATAACGACTTTAGTCATAAACCTTTTAACCATACCACAATTTCATGTTTTATAAATGTTAGCATATCTACTTTTATATAATTAACTCTAAATATGTCTCAAGTTTAATTTTTATATACAGTTTATTCACATTATGCCTTATGTTGTATTATTGTGATGTTTTCTGCAACCTTTTATGGACACATGACATCAATCAGCCTACTTAAATTCTTAATGGGTCATTTTCTCTTTGGCAATTAACACTAAAAAGACATCTGTTCAAACTTTCCAATACTTAATGTTAAAACATTTCAGAAAAAACTCTCTTTTTTCTTTTCTTGTCCTACAAGAGAAGCTACAAGAGAAGCCTAATATGAATAATAATGTTAAAAAAAGGAAATCCCCTAATTTTTCATCTTTTGCAGATAATCAATACTATGGTTATGCTACACAAGTTAAACTAATGCTTTTCATAAGAACACTGGGTCAATGTCCATCTAAAACTATCAGTTCTTCAAATCTTGGAAGGGTGTGATAACTATGTGTTCTCACACTTCAACTGCAATGATTGGCACCTGTAACAAAGAAATCAGAAATTACATTAATAAATATTGTTTATATGTAAGCTTTGGAAGGGTGACCTTCTCTATCCCAAAATCATTTATAGACAAATATAAGTCATTGTAAAGTCATATATAAGTTACATATAAGTCATATATTTTTCTCAACTAAGACATGGGACATCTTCTTTGAATAAAAACAATAAATTTACAACAATGCAAAGCCCCAGATCCCAATGAAAGTGTAATGTACAGTTTACGTATACACCTTGTACTTCACCACATTTAAACTTTCATTAAGAGCACTTAGTTCTGAAGGTCTTGGTCTTATCTACAGCTTGACAGAGGCCTTATCACTCTAATAGTGGGGTAGATAGTCATGAAGGTGTGTACAGGGCACTGCACAAATCAGTCTTGAAGAGTTGTCACTGATAGTCACCACAGTCTGTATAGACACTGCCAAGACCCTCGGAGGAATACATAAACAGGTGAATATTTTTCTTCTCATCTATCTCATCACACATGAATATAACATATTTGCTCCTGGCATCTTCATTTACCAATATACATTAAAAAGCAAACTATGATTTGCTCTTTAGTGCTTAATGCTAAACCAGTGGGCTATGTTAACACAATAGAGAACCATATAAAGTAAGAGGTCATTTATTTCTTGCCCTCCTGGTAATGTTCATTACCATAAGCAGGTTTTAAATTATGCTTTAAGTAATACTAAATTACTTAACTTTCAATATGTAATTTATGTAATAATACAGAAATGTACTAAAAGTACACAAGACACAGATGAACTATTATGAAACAAACTGAATACATGTTGATCGCTTGCAATATTTATAAATATATGAAAATGTATGATTCCTTAAGCCATTTTCATGTTCTACGGTTCACCAAAGAAGTGTTTCCCACATTTATGACCTTGGTGAACAAAAACAGTGTAACAAATATTAATGTCTCCAGGTTTAAAGTCATTTGGAGATTAATGTATTTTTTTTATAGGTGGCTATGGGAAATGTAAATTTCTGGTATAGAACGAAACATATTTGGCAAACAGAAAGCTAGGCAATTATGACATTTAAAATCATCCCACTCTTTACTTTTCACATAGTGCCATTTGATGCAAAGCACAACAGCACCCCCTTTCAGAGAGTTTCCATGTGTTAAACATGAGTGAGCGAGTGAGTTAAAATGCAGTTTCATGAGGTGCTTCGCATTTAAAAAATGAAATACTGAAATAATGTAATAATGTATAGAGAGGAATTCGTGCCATATTGAAAAGCAATCGCCACAGGGCCAAAATGTGAAATGAAATGCACACAATGTATTGTTTGTGCATTTCATTTGTATTGTACATGCACAATACATGCCAAAATGAAAAACAAAACCACTATTACATTGTTTTTCACATCGCTTGACCTCTTTAATGAAAAACATTAAAATGAACATTTTGAAAATGCAAATAATCATGTATTGTATTGTCTGTTAAAAGATCGAGTGTTATTAAATAAATGTAATGCGTGTCAGTGTCAATCTTGACACACAAACATTTCTACATATTGAGCATGGATACACAAAATCTTATTGAACTGTATTTATTATGTTGTTTTTTCTATCTATAAGGAATTTATTCCAACAAAATCACTGAACATGAAGAAAACTAATCTGAGCACGGATCATGATCATATAGAAACATGTCATGATAAAGGTATGGCTTCCACAGTTACAAAACTATATTTCTCTTTCAATATGATGTACTATTAATATATTATTATATTGGTTTAATGCATGTAATCTCTTTTTCCTGAAATATGGTAGCCACTGAAAGCAGGTGAGTATGAAGCTTTTACTATACAAGATGTGACTATATACACTCTTAGATAAAAGTTTCTCGAAGGGTTCCTTAGATAATTAAAGCTTATTCTTACTAATATGAAGATATTTATCGGTTTTATGTCGGACCATTAACTGTTCATACACAGTCAACATGAATAACACTTAAGGGCTCAGATATTTGAGACTGATTTGAGATACTTGAATGGTAACAAAGTATTAATTGTTCTAATCTTCACTTTTCAAGAACTGATGGTGACAAAAAAGAAGACAAGGCCCTGGGTGTCGGCTTTTTCCAACTGTTTCGCTTTGCTACATGGGTAGATGTTGTGATGATGGTAGTTGGTGGGTTTTGTGCACTTGTCCATGGTGCTGCCTCTCCTCTCATGCTGCTTGTTTACAGCATGATGACTAACACCTTTGTAGCCTATGAGCAAGAGATTCAGGAACTAGTGGATCCTAACAAAATATGCATTAATAACACTGTCACCTGGACTAACGGGACTGTAGTGGTGCAGGAAGACAATACCACTGTGCATTGTGGGTAAGTGGTGTATACGTTACAGTTTTGTTTGAATCAACAAGCAAGTTGATAAACATTTTAAATGTATAAGAATGTAATCAGTTATAAATAAACTGCTGTTTGTTTCTTTTACACAGTATAGATATTGAGGCACAGATGACCATGTTTGCTTATTATTATGTTGGCATTGGAATGGGTGTGCTAATCCTTAGTTATTTTCAGGTATAAAAGGAAGCATATCCACATCACTAATAATAATAATAATAATAATAATAATAATAATAATAATAATGTTTTTGCTATGATAAATACCTTCAAGTTCATTAACTTTAAACCAACAAGAGGCATCTTTTTCCTCCTTTCAGATTGCACTGTGGGTATTTGTAGCTGCAAGGCAAACACAGACAATCAGAAAAACATACTTCAGGAAGATCATGCGAATGGAAATTGGATGGTTTGACTGCAATTCTGTTGGAGAGCTGAACACAAGAATATCTGAGTAACATAGATATTTTTTAATCCATTAAATGTTTCAAAATATACAAATGAATAACAACTGAATTCTGCAATAGAAAACTGATTTTATAAAATAATTTCTACAAATATTTTACTGTGGCTGATCTGCAGACTAGGGCAGAGGCAAGAAGTCAAGGAGTATAAACATGAGAAAACTGGCTACAAATATTTTAGTGCTGCAACAAGATTAAATTAATTGAACGGATTTGTACCTTAGAGAAACCTCACATAAACATACAAGAGGGCAAATACTTCAGGTTAGTACTCAGTTGTCCAAATGCACCTAAAGGACAAGGGACATGCTTTGAGAACAACAATGTTTGCTTTCTGGACAGAGAAAGATAAATGTAACAAGCTTTATTGAACCATGAATAGGAGATGAGAAAACATAGATACCATCTGGTGCCTACATACCAACCTAATGGTTTTGGACCAGTTCAGTCATCATGTTTATTTCATGGTGTCACATTGTGTACATAGCACAGATTTCACAGCATTCACCAGAACTGATGAGAGATGTTAATCATTTAACATCTAGATCCTAATATGTACCTGCTGCCACCATATGTATAATGATAATCTCTGTATATATTGTTTCAGTGATATAAACAAGATCAACAATGCTATAGCAGATCAAGTGGCCATTTTTATTGAGAGGATTTCAACGTTTATCTTTGGTTTTCTGGTGGGCTTTGTTGGAGGATGGAAGCTGACACTGGTGGTGATTGCAGTAAGCCCTCTGATTGGATTGGCAGCAGGACTCATGGCCATGGTTAGTTATTATTCAGTCAGCACAGTCTAAACACTGGACAATTTTGATCATACATTACATATCTTTGTAACATTCATAAACTGTGTATTTGCAGGCAGTTGCAAGGCTGACAGGTCATGAGTTGCAGGCCTATGCTAAAGCAGGAGCTATAGCTGATGAAGTCCTCTCTGCTATCAGAACAGTTGCAGCATTTGGAGGAGAGGACAAGGAGACAGAACGGTATGGTATCTCAATGTCATTCAAATGACAAATTTCTAATGTTCAAATTTCCTAGCCTGTGCTACACTAATAAATTGCTCAATGAGGCATGTCAATAAGCATATCACAATAGTATGAGTAGTTGGTCTTATTTTTAGATATGATAAGAACCTTGAGGAGGCTCAGACCTGGGGCGTGAAGAAAGGAACGATCATTGGTGTATTTCAGGGCTATCTGTGGTGCATCATCTTCCTCTGTTATGCTCTTGCCTTCTGGTATGGATCCAAACTTGTCATTGATACTAAGGAGCTCACACCTGGAACCCTCATCCAGGTATGAGCAATTCACAAAAATATATTATGATACCAAATTATAGTACAGGAGTCTTACATTTTATTAACAATTTGATCCACTGTGACCCAATGTTGTTTGCATGCGTATAGGGCACAAATGAATACTGTAAAATTCAGTTCAACAGCAGGAATACTTACACAGGCAGTAATTTAGCATAACCAATCCACCTAGGTACAAGTTCTGGGGAGGTTGGATAAAACCATATAAACCAAAGGAAACTCCTGCAGACCCAGGAAAACATATAAAATATATAAACAGCAACCCAAATTCAGGATCAAACCTGGAACTTGTTACACAGCACTGTGCCACTTTCTTTAACTTAGATGATTTTTATGTAAAAACCTGGCAAAAGGTGTGAAAATATTCTATTTTCAGGTGTTCTTTGGGGTCCTTATGGGAGCCATGAACCTGGGTCAAGCCTCTCCATGTCTAGAGGCTTTTGCTTCTGGTCGTGCTGCAGCTAAGAACATTTTTGAAACCATAGACAGGGTAAATGACACAGTGACACAAACAGCTAATACAATCTTATGGCTTATAGGATGATGACTCTGTTAACCTTTCTGCTCTCATAGGTCCCAAAAATTGATTGTTTTTCTGAAGAAGGGCACAAGTTAGAGAGAGTGAAAGGTGACATTGAATTTCACAGTGTTCAGTTCAACTACCCTTCCAGACATGAAGTAAAGGTTAGACACCTCAATTTTTGCCCTTTTTTTTAAACAATAGTATGAGTAGTTGGTGTTATCTTTAGATATGATAAGAACCTTGAGGAGGCTCAGACCTGGGGTGTGAAGAAAGGAACGATCATTGATATATTTCAGGGTGCATCATCTGTGGTGCATCATCTTCCTCTGTACTGCTTGAGACAGTAAAGTCTGTATAAATATATTATTCATTACACTTTCATTTGCATTGTTATTTTTGTAGATTTTAGATGATTTAGATTTATTGGTTAAAGCTGGGGAGATGACAGCATTTGTTGGATCTAGTGGATCTGGAAAGAGTACTGCAGTCCAACTCATTCAGAGATTTTATGATCCTCAACAAGGAATGGTAAATTTAATGGATACATTTATATTATGGGTCATTGTTTCTAGAAGTATGTAGGACAAGCTAGGTACATTTTGAGCTAAACTGTCATCAAACTTAGGTTACCCTGGATGGCCATGACCTTAGAAGTCTGAACATCCAGTGGCTGCGTTCACTGATAGGCATTGTAGAGCAGGAACCGGTTCTCTTTGCCACAACTATTGGAGAGAACATCCGCTATGGCCGACCAGGGGTCAGCATGGAGGAGGTTATACAGGCGTCTAAAGATGCTAATGCTTATAACTTTATCATGGACCTGCCACAGGTACATACACAATCAAACATAACATCTAATTAGTAGTATAGTTTATGTGCAAAGGAACAAATGGATATGTGATATAATGCCTAGATAAGACTGTTCCATGTACATTTCTCTGATAGATTTGATCTTACATTATTAATCTAACACAAATGCCAGGTGTTGATTTGTTTTTGTATTGTAACATTGTATTGTGTTGTAAACAGTTTTCAATATGTAGTGGTGAAACTACAATTAAACATCCTTCATCTATACAGTAATAAATTATTATATGCTATAAAAATAGATTTAATTCTGGTTTATAAAAAAATATGCCAGACATCACTTTTTTCTTGAAATGCCAATTTCATGATGCAGAAATTTGATACATTGGTTGGAGAGGGTGGAGGTCAGATGAGTGGTGGGCAGAAGCAGCGGATTGCAATTGCCCGAGCACTGGTCAGAAACCCCAAAATCCTTCTGCTGGACATGGCCACCTCAGCTCTGGACAATGAAAGCGAAGCTGTAGTGCAGGAGGCACTGGACAAGGTGAAAACACATTTTCAGTGGTATCTGTGGTTTAGCAAAGGAATATTGTTTTTATATTGACACTTTTTTGTCAGGCCCGCATAGGCAGAACCACCATCACTATTGCACATCGTCTGTCTACAATCCGTAATGCTGATGTGATTGTGGGTTTTGAACATGGCTGTGCTGTGGAGAGGGGCACACATAAGGAATTAATGGACAGACAGGGAGTCTATTTCACTCTTGTTACACTCCAGGAGCAAAGAAGTGAAGCATCTAATCCCCAAACAGAGAAAAGTGAGTAGATCATTTATGTGATTCCTAGTATGTAATGTATTGTTTTTGTTGCTGTGAGTGGTAGTATATGTCCTGTTGGTTTTCTTGATCTCTTGAGCATCTGAGACCAGCAATCTGGAGCATGATGAGATTGAGCAGATAAGTTTCAGCAGAGGAGGGTATGAGTCCACTTTAAGGTACAAAACACTCATACATAATCATTTCTCAGAATATTAAATAGCAAAAATCCTTGCTTAGCTTCCTTGTAGTAAATTATATTAAATTCTAAAAAATAACCCAAATGTCTGCAGGCAATCTTTACGAATGAGGACACAGTCTCAAATGTCAAACCACTTTGTTGATGCTATAGCTGGAGAAATTCAATTTGATTCTGCCAGTCTTGAAATGAGGACAATGAGAGAAGCAAAGGTATATAATGAAAACTACAACAATTTCTTCTCCTTCTACTACTACTACTATTACTACTACTACTACTACTACTGCTGCTAATAATAATAATAATAATAATAATAATAATAATAATAATATAGAAAACTGCATCGGCACCAGTGGCTCGAATTCTGAAGTACAACCAGCCTGAATGGCCGTATATGTTGCTCGGCTCTTTAGGAGCAGCCATAAATGGATCTGTCAACCCCATGTACGCCCTCTTATTCAGCCAGATTATAGGGGTGAGAGAAGCATTTAAATGCTTGAAAACAACATTTTGAGTTTGTTGTAAATTTTTTGCATTTGTGTAAATGAAGTAAATGGCAATATTCCCTCATTTTTATGCAGACATTTGCTATCAGAGACCTGGATGAACAAAGGGAGCAAATTAATGGGATTTGTGTTCTCTTTGTCTCTGTGGGAGTTATGAGTTTCTTCTCACAGTTCCTTCAAGTATGGTTCTTCTGTCTGTATTATTTATATTCATATTAATTAAGCACATATTTATTGATTCCTTTATATAAAAAAAATACTTCCATTTCCCTTACATCATAAATGAAATTTTTTTTTGTTTATTTTGCAGGGCTATGCCTTTGCTAAGTCTGGTGAGCTTCTGACTCGCAGGCTAAGGAAGATTGGTTTCCAGGCTATGCTCAGACAGGAAATTGGATGGTTTGATGATCCTAACAACAGTCCTGGAGCTCTTACCACTAGACTGGCTACCGATGCATCCATGGTGCAAGGGGTTAGTATGCCTGTGAAAAATCTAGCAAATGATTTAGTGTAAAGCCAGGGTTACGTTAGCTAGACCTGCCTTTTTGCATAACATTTTTGCAGTTCAACAAGACTGAACACATTAAGATCCCATTCCCACACATTAATGGGTTGGGCCATGCATTGTTTTTATTAGGACATGATCTCCCCACTAATCAACATATTGCAGGTTATACAGAATGCAAAAGAAAAAAAGAATTATGATATACAATCTGTTTCAGGCTACTGGCTCTCAGATCGGCATGATTGTGAATTCTCTGACAAACATTGGAGCCTCATTTATCATTGCATACTACTTCAGCTGGAAGCTAAGTTTAGTGGTGACATGCTTCCTTCCTCTCATTGCCCTTTCTGGAGTCTTCCAAGCTAAAATGCTGACTGGCTTTGCTAATGAGGACAAGAAAGCAATGGAAGCGGCAGGACAGGTAAAGCAACAATAATGTGTAATATTTGCTTAGCGTTTAATCTTAACAAACTAGA
>JAOUQY010000049.1:20289482-20301755 GCA_028566355.1 Doras micropoeus
TTGCGCGCTGGTTCATGTGTATCCCTGTTTATAGTGTATATAGCGAACTAACACACCCTTTGTCTGTATCTAAACACATTCTTTCTACTAACCCTCGGTGCCCCGGTCCTCACTCTGTCCCTGTATCTTTCGCTGCTTCTCTCTCTCTCTCTTTTTCCACGTTCATCCGGGCCCGCGTTGTCAGTGCACTCTCCCCGCTGTACGTTTTTCCCGCCTGTCGCCCTTCCTCGCTGCTCTCCCTTTTTCCATCCTTCCTCCCTGCTTTTCCCTCGCCAGTGGCCGATTCCCGTTTGGCGTACCAGTTGCCTGTCTCTGTTGTTCATTCTCTGTGCAGGTTCGCGGCTTGCTCCGACCGCCCGTCCGCCCGCCGTGCCCCGGCAGCCTCCCTGGCGCTCGCCTCCCTCCGCGACTCCCTGCCTGCACCATTCGCCTGCATTCCGCCTCTGCTTCTGACAACTAACTCATTGACTGATTCATATATTGACTCAATAAATTCTATCTGTTCTGCATCTTCGCCTCCAGCGCCTCCTTCTACAACCCAGCGCGTAACATCTCCACATCATTGCATTCAGTTTTTATTCACAATTTGTTTAGTGTCCCAACTTTTTTGGAATCCGGGTTATATGTAGACTCTTTTTTAGATTTTTTTTTTGCTATTCTTAATGAAGGAAACCTAGTCATTTAGGGAATGCTGTATGAAATTCTGTAGGTCCTTCACAAATAATCTTCACCAACATTCATTAAAATTTTTTAAATATTTTAATTTCAGAATTAAGCAATAGCGTTCAGACTGACAGAACAAAGTTAGACCATATTTTTTAATATGCCTTTAAAAAAATAGATAAAAAGTATAAAGGAAAGAAAAAAACAACCCATTACCTGAATCAGGAATAGAAAAAATTGGGTAAAACATCTGGTATTAGGAGATTAGGGTCAGACCGTTGTTTGTGTAATTGAGCAATGAACCATATCCATACAACTGTGGAAGGGGGAGTGTTAAGTGGGATGAAGTCACCTCAGATTGACAATGTATGAAATTAACTCAACTCTGATGCTGGCCTACAAAGCCAAAAATGATCCAACCCCTGCCTACTTGATGGCAATAGACAAAGAATGATGCGTACCCAGAGCCCATTGTGCCTCAAGTATGGCTTGACTTGACCCACCATCATCCAGGACACATGGGAGGCAAGCATGTAGACTTTTCTCTCTTCTGGCACCAAGGTAGTAGAATGAACTTCCCCTGAATGTCTGAACAGCGGAGTCACTAGCTGTTTTCAGACTCCAATTGAAGACCCACCTCTTTTGAGAGCAGTTGAATGAACACCAACTCAAAGCTTTTACCACAATTATTGTATTGACTGTGTCTTGTGTCTTTGGATATAAATGACTAAGCACTTTTGTAAGTTGCTCTGGATAAGAGTTTCTGCTAAATGCTGTAAATGTAAATGGTTCCACATTTTACTGTTCTGGAAGAAAACTTTATCTTTTCCAGTTTCAGGAAGAGCATAAATTCACAAAGCCTTTGGGGCATGGTAGAATTTCCAGTAAAGCAGTATCCTCCTCCTGGCAATAACTGGTTATATTTGAAACAAACAAGAGCTAAATATGTTGCCTGGATAAGCCAGTGTGTGTGTGTGTGTGTGTGTGTGTTTGTGTAAGTAAAAGAGAAACAAAGCAACTGATTGTGTACACCCTGTTCCTGTTTGAGGGTCACAAACTAAAACTACTGCAACATGACTCCATTCCATTGTTCCAGACACACACACTCAGATGCAAATGAGATTTGAGCTGAAGGCCTCTGAGGGCTGCATTATGAGACAGGAACCAGAAACCACTGGTCTGAATAGATGACATGATTTAAAGTTCAGATTCCCTAAAACTGGGACTGAATTACTGGATTGAGTTGTTGTCAGTTCAGTTCAATGTTATTTGTTTAGCACTCTTTATAATTGTGTTACAGTAGCTGTAAAAAGAAATTGCAAATACGTACAGTAAATCCTTAATGATTAAGCCAGGAACAGCAAGCAGCTCCCTAAAATGGAATAAGAAAGGTTGAGGACTTTTTTGTAGTTGGAATAGAGATTATTTCTTTCTAAAATATATTAGATTTTAATATTTTTCCTATGCTAATTTGTAAAGTAATTCATAAGTCCACCTGCTGAGTAACTGACTTCTCTGTGTTATTGTTTGTAATGTACTTGTGTACTAGTGAACAATGTAGTAGTGAATTGTCTTAGTGTTAACCCCTCTACTGTACTCTTATATGTGCCCCTGCGTGTTCAGTTTGTTAATGTGGCTGACCTTAGGTAGGATGAAGTAGTTCAGTTTGGTGTGTATAGCTAAGTTTATTTAATTTTAGTTTTATGTTGATTCTCTTATGGGCCCACCATTCTGGTTATGTATTATTGGATACATTTTTTATGTTTTTTGTCAAGTTTAAGTTGAAGGAAATCCTTATTGGGGGAAAAAAACTTGGCTTGGTCCCTCACATAACTGAATATCAGCAATTTTATACAACATTTCTACAAGCGCCATTTATTAGTTAACAGTAATAAGCAACAACAGATTACTGTTTGTTGTTTAATCATTTATTTGGCTACACCAACACTTCCACAAAACGTGGACAAGGACTAGACTGTGGCCAAGCAACATTTTCTCTAATCTCAGCAGTCAGGGAATCCCTCTTGTCCAATCAAATTAGAACTACCGTTTAAAGGTGCAATTAATGCATTATCTTAATGGCTCTTTATAGTACATCATATTGATTAAAGCACATACATAATGTGAACAATATTTCTAAATGAGCATACCACACCATTGATGCTATATGATTTTTAAAGTCTACTGTTATTTATGCACACACTGAAAAAGTGAAAAAGTTGCTGCAATTGATTTTGTCCACTTTTATTTCATTTGCATCAATACATTTACACACCATTTACATTACATTTACATTTATGGCATTTGGCAGACACCCTTAAGCAGAGTGACTTACATTTATCTCATGTATACAGCTGAGCAGTTGAGGGTTAAGGGCCTTGCTCAGGGGCCCAACATTGGCAGCTTGGTGGTGCTGGGGCTTGAACCCCCAACCTTCTATTCAGTAACCCAACACCTTAACCACTAAGCCACCCCTGCCTCACACCAAAATGATTACAGAGTCTATATACAGAAAGATTGATAGAGTGACTGAGATCTTTTGGCCAAGCATTACACTATTCAGCTAACTAAATTACTAATATGAAAGGATCATGGTACTACACTGTGATACCATGGCACTGTGCAAAAGTAGCTCTTTGGAGAAGAGACCTTTAGAAAGAGTCTTTATGGAGAGTAGATGAATTTGTTTGGTAATGTTCATGTGGGGCACATTAAAGAACAACTTTAAGTAGTTACAGTATATGTTTCCGCTCCAGAAAATGAAAATTGACTGTTCTGTCTGCCACAAGCACAGTGCGACTGAGAGCTTTGACTTCTCCCACACTGGCATCCAGCTTGACTTCAAACAGCTTTATTATCTAGATAATAAAAACAAAATGCAACATGTAAATGTTTCAGGTATGAGATAAACATTAAAATATGTACACACATGTACAGTGGATGTCAAAAGTCTACACACCCCTGTTAAAACTGCATGTTTTTGTGATGGAAATAAATCATGTCAGGTATTTTTCCACCCTTAATGTAGCGCAACCAAGAAAATTACAGTGAAACACAGATAGACATGTTTAAAAAAAAAAAAAAAAGAAATAAGTTTTGTATGCACACCCCTTAATTACAATTTTGACAAAGTATCTTCAGCCTGTAATACAGATCTCCTGTGATCTCTTATGCACAGCCCACTTAAAGTCATTCCACGGGTTTTTGTAGGTTCTGTGCCAAAATAGATTGGTCTATGTTTCCCTCTATGACTAGAACCTATTTTTCAACAAGTATGTTGTCTTTTTATATCAAGTGTGATTGATGAATAACTGATATTAAATAATCAGATAGGCAACATTCATTATATGGTCCAGTAGGTCTTCTGGTTTCTTACCCTTGCCAGAGCCAAGTGCATCTCCAGTTCAGCGATACGTTTACCAACACACCCTCTCACTCCAAACCCAAATGGAATGGATGCGAATGGGGTAGGTCGCTCCCTCCCATCTCGTAACCAGCGATCAGGCTTGAAGACTCTCGGTTCAGGGAATACCGTCTCATCATGACCAATTGCATAATGATGCATTATAAATGTGGTCTGTTCATAAGAGTGGTTGATTAGTTAAACAGTGATTTATGGACAATGATATATTTTGGAAATAAAATAGTTAGGGGGAAAACAGTACCTTCTTGGGGAAGAAGTGTCCTCCAATAATCACATCTTCGGATATAAGGCGTGTGTTCATGGGAACAACTGGGTACATTCTAAAAATAAGCATAAAATAAGATAATGGCTAAAAGTCTTAAGATAATTGTTACTTCATGGCTGCCAGAGGGTGCTAGATTCACCCTGTGGGAGACTCACTTCCTGACTGCATTTCTTTTGTTATCCTGCCCGTCCTTCCCCCATTTTGGATATCTTCTGAGCATTGACTGTTTATGTTTGTTTCTGGTGTTCTGGTGCTTCTCTGGTGCTTTTAGTTGCTACTTTTGGACTATTTTTGCAAACGGACTTATCGTATGGTTTTATGTTCACTGAACTTCCTCATTCTTTCACTTTGTTGCTGCACACAATAAATAGCTCTGCACTTGACTCCGTTTAGTGTGGGATCATTACAATGCTGGCTAAAAAAATCTATTTATTCAGAAAAAGTAAATGACAATTCTATTAATGCTAAATATACGTACTGCTTATGATATGATAAATGTACAACCTCAGCATTGCACTTGTCAGCATTGCATAAGAGTATATGCCATATGGTGCTTAAATACAATGTGAATGAATTTATAAATGTTGTCTTTTTTCCTGTCCACCTTAGAGTCTCCTTGATGACAGCCTTGAGGAAGGGCATGCAGTTTATATCCTCAGCTGTTGGAATTTTGTGTCCCTTGATGACACTGTTAACTTCCTGATACAGTCTCTCCTGTGCCTTTGGATCTTGTGACAGCAGGGACAAGGCCCACATCATAGTATTGGATGTCTTAGGAGACAGGGCATTTAATTTTTTTTATTCTCCATTAAACTTCTTATCACCATAGGTTATAATAAGTTATGTATATAGTAGTGTACTGTTATCCTTACTGTATCTACTCCTCCCAGGAGCAGCTCACTAACGCTCCCATACACGTCCGTTTTGCTCATGTTGGTGTTGGAAAGCAAGTAGCTGAGATACTCTCCTGCAACGTCCTGACCTGCTTCCAGACGCATCTGAATGTCCTCCATCTTCCTGTCAATCAGCTTGCAGGCTATTCAAAGTCATGCAGATATTTCTCTCAATTTAAATAAACTCACAGAGGTAATATACTACTAATAGAAAAACAGGCTTTACTGGAGTAGAGGGACAGAAAGAGGGAGGGAAAGCTATCTGTTACAGCAATGTCTTCATCGTCTCACCAAATTTGAAGATTCCATCCCAAGCACTTATGTAATGTCGCCAGAATGGGAAATAATTACGAGTCCACTTGGGTAACACAGACAAAACCATAGTATAAGTGAACATCTGGCCAATGGAGTTGATGAAGTTTTGAGTCTCTACTGGAATCTCATTCTCAAGACAGCCAATACGAGTCTCAAACAAAATGCTGGAGATTCCTGAACAAGGAAGCATATGTTTCCTCTCACATTTCTATCATCACATACAATATAAAACTTCCAATTATATGAGTATATATAATCCAACTAGATATAATTGATAGGCAGGTATAATTAAGACCTCACATCCATACCTTCTAGAGTGAAGCGGTACAGCTCATTGGACATGTTGGGTACCAGGTCTCCACTGGAGCTCGTCTTGCGTAGATGGTATATCCGTTTGATAAAATCTGTGACCACTTCATTAACCACATTCTCATACTTCACAGAGTCCTTCGGATGCAGCATACGTTTGTTCAGCACAGATCGGAGTTTGTACCACTTTTCTCCCTCTCTAGTGAAGAAAAAAAATATTATTAAACAACAGAATTTCCCACAATTGGAAATTGTTGGTAGAAACAAGGAGCAGGTGTATGAATGAGTCAGTGAGCCCAGAGGTAGATAGGGGCCATGGAACACACCTAGGATGTGTTTCATTAAGAAGTGATCAGGACTATGCCTTATTCGTTTCCATGTGAAAGCTTTCACTTTCTAGAAGGTGATTTTTGCAGTCTGTCTGGGAGCACTTCAATGTCATTTTTTTTAATCCAAAGCATCAATTGCTGACATTTATGTATAAAGGTTACTAGATAAACAGATATACTAGACAAAGCATTTTTCCAGTTAGATCACCTACTCTGATTTACAAATCAAAATATGCAATCATATACAACTATGACATCAATGCATGTTTTTGTGTTTTTAGGACTTAAGCTTTAACCTGTTAAAACAGCACAGAATATACTAAAAAACTTTAATATATTGTAATTATATATTGTCACTTATAGCCTGTCCTTGAACAGAGATATTGACTCAGCTTGTGGTTAAATATGGTTTATCAGAGTAAGCATTAAAATGAAATAAAACACCATAAATGTACAACCAAACACTCACACACAAAGAAACACAATGCGGCTTACTCAGTAACAGGACCGTAGCCCAAACCGTTTCTATCTCGGTATTCAGTCCAGATAGTCATGTCTCCTCTGCTAGGGAATTTATCATCTTTCCTCATCAGCTCCTCCAGCAGCTCCACACTATTCAGTGAAATTCTATGACTGTTGCCATCTCTTACTTTATACATAGGGCCATAAAGCTGCTTTTCATATAACTAGAGACATCACAGAAAGAAACAAAAAGGTTTCAGACTCAATTTCCTTAGACCTTCATTATTGGAAATTTCACTTTTCAGTTTTGTTTTTACTCTACAAGTCTTAATTAATCAAAAGCAGTGACAGTTACCAAGATTACTACTAGCACAAATAAACCATACAGTAGTGAAATGTCCAGACATGTGCAGATCTCTCAGCATACTGCACCTGTAGCTCATGTATGCGATTGTAGTACCCTTTAAAGATCATCCTGTACAGTAATGTAGCAAGAGTGATCTCAGGCAGGTCAGCCTCAGTCCTGATACTCCCAGGAGGAACAGAAGCTGGAGCATTTCCACCTGCACTTCTCCTTAAGTCCAGACTGACTGTAGTTGATCTAAGGAACACCCGAAGAGCTGTTGCCTTCACTGAACACAGAGTTAGATGTCCTGCCATTTTTAGATTAGGACTGATATGTCTAAACATCAGGTTGTGTTTCAGTTTGCAGCAAGAAGGAGGAAGGACAACACTCTGGATTGCTAACTCTTTACCTAACAGAATACAGGCTGCAATAACAACGCTGTGGTTCAATAACAGCACTCTTGAACTTTGATACCTGATGATTCTTATTTATTGACATAAACTGCTTACAGTGCAGTTTGCCACATGAGCACATACAGTGCTCAGCACAAATGAGTACACCCCAACAGATTTGTAAGAAAACCTTTAGTTTCCTTTCTGAATCAAATTTTCTATAGGTGTTTTTGTACCAAACAGTTCTAAGGACTAATCTGGGGGGAATTGCCCCCCTTGGAGCTCCCATGAGAACTACATTTGTTCCCGGGCCTTTTTGGTGTGCATTTGCATTGCGAGAAGGAATGATAAAGTGACATAAGCCGCACGACAGTTGGTGATTCAACATAACTTCAGAGCGACATACTACAATAACAATAATTGATGATGGCATGATGATGGCTGTGTGCAAAATTTTTGACTGTCCAAAGAAAAGTTTCAGCTTATCTCGCCCTTGAAAGCCTGTGTTGGAGAAAATCAATATAAATTCACATCTGTCTGTGCCACTGTGCCAAAAAAAAGAGCTACTGAAGTGCATGAGGCCTGATGCATCATCTTCATCACATGGCTGAGAACTAATTTACTGTAACGCAGGTAATGTATGAGAAAGCATGATGATTCGCATTGTGTCCCTTAAGGGTACCACTGACAAATTTCAAACCATAGTTATTTGTTGTATGTTTCACTGGGTATAAAATCAGTGAGGAATGCCTCACTGATTTTAATGTGTTGTGGAATGCCTCTGATGCAGAAATGAAAAGGTTTACAAATATTTACTATTTTTGTGAGCTTAGTCTTTTCAATCCTGGGTCCTCTGAGTTGCAAAGTGTGCACATTACCGTAAGATCGGGGAAAAGCTCAAAAGCAAGAGCCACACTTTAGCGGCCTCAGACGAAAGAGATAAATCTTTAAATATTGCAAGGATGAAAAGAGAGAAGATATATATATGTAAATGTAAAAGAGGGGTGCCTAAACAGAGCCTCTTTTGACAAAGCAAAAAAAGTTCACAAACTAGTATTAATCACTTGTCGTGTGTGAGCAAAACAAAGCCGAGGGAACCCGGAAGTAGTACTCAGCGCTTCCGGGTATCATGCTGCTAACATCAACACAGAAGTGCTGTTCAGCATTATCTCCTAACTTGGGATCCTGCAAGAGATCCTAACAGATCAGGACACTACCTTTATGAAATCCAGGTGAGCTTTACAAATTGTTGAGGATTAAACGATTTTGTACCAGTGTTTACCATCCACAAACAGATGCCCTAGTGGAGAGGTTTAAAACACTTAAAAACATAATTTGGAAGTTCCCTCCTGAAGTCCACTATGAGCTCCTTTCTTTTGCTAGTGTTAAGGAGCAGGTTGTTGTCAGCACAACATGTGGCTATGTGCTGTACCTCCTCCCTGTAGGCAGTCTCATCATTGTTGCTTATGAGGCCAATAACCATTGTGCCGTCAGCAAACTTAATGAGGGAATTGGATCCATACACAGGCCTGCTGTCATGGGTGAAAAGTGAGTAGAGGAATGGGCTCAGTACACAGCCCTGTGGTACGCCAGTGTTGTAATGTGTAATGGTGGTGGAGTAGGTGTGACCTGACCTAACATGCTGAGGTCTGTTGGTCAGAAAGTCCTTGATCCAGTAACAGATGGAGGTTTTGATGCCAAGATCTCTGAGTTTAGTGACTAACTTGGAAGGGATTACAGAGTCAAATGCTGAGCTGAAGTCAACAAATAGCTATTGTGAGTATGCATTGTTATTGTCCAGATGTGAGAGTACAGAGTGCAGTGCTATAGAGACTGCATCCTCTGTACTCCTGTTGCTGCCAAAGGCAAACTGATTTGGGTCCAGTGTGGGTGGGAGGCAGTTCTTCACGTGTGCCAGGACCACTCACTCGAAGCATTCGTAGCAATGGGTGTAAGTGCTACAGGGCCATAGTCATTCAGTCACATTGGGTTGGAGTATTTCAGCACCTATGTGATGGAGGTGGTTTCAAAGCATGTTGGCACAGCTGCCTGGACAAGTGACAGATTGAAAATGTCCATAAAAATTCCTGTGAGCTCTAAGCATGCACCCAGAAATGCAGTCATGGCCTGCAGCCTTGCATGCATTGATCCAGCTCAGTGCTGTGTAGACATCTGTGGACTTGTGTGAGTGTGAGGGGCTGGTGGTCTGCTGAGGGTCTGTGCATGGTAGCCATCTCCCTGCTGTCTCTGTCAAAGTGAGCATAAAAGTAATATAGCTTGTTCAGGAAGGAGACATCTGTAGTTGTCATGGTGGAATTGCTGGGCTTGTTGTCTCAGATAGCCTGGATGCCCTGCCACATGTGTCAGAGGTTGGAGTTGGAGAAGTGTTCCTCTACCTTTAGCTTGTAGCAGTGCTTGGCCTTTTTGATGCCCCTGTGAGATCCATGTGAGAGCCACAAGTAGACTGTGAGACGAACATACTCCAGTCAGTATGTTGAAACCTGTCCTGAAGTACAGAGGCTGTCCCCTCTGGCCTTACTTTGATGGTTGTTGTTGATGGTTTTACAAGCTGGATAAGTGGTGAGTACTTAGGGATGACAAACAAAGAAAGGTGGTCTGACTGTCCCAAATGGGGGACGGGTTGCAGTGTAAGCTCTACCATTGGTTGTGTAAACATAATCCAAAGTTTTGTTTTCTCTTGTATTGCAGGAAACATGCTGGTGAAATTTTGGGAGTGCTGTCTTTAAGTTTGAGTGATTAAAATGACCTGCAACTATAAATGCAGCCCCCAGGAGAGCAGACTGTTGTTTACTAATGGCTATATAAAGTTTGTTTATAGCAAGCTTGGCATTGACATCTGGGGGGATATAGGCTGCTGTTACAATGGTGGAAGTGAACTCCCTTGGCAGATAAAAAGGTCTACACTTAACCATGAGAAATTTAAGGTTATCAAAGCAGTGACCAGTGCAAGTTCATTCACCAAGCTTTGTTAATATAAATGCACAGTCCTCTGCCTCTAGTTTTACCAGAGTCCTGTGGCGTCCAGCTAGCTCAATAGCATTGTCAGGTACGCTGCTATTTAGCCATGTTTCAGTGAAAATCATGACATTACAGTCCATAAGTCTCTTACTGTGGGTGATGCAAAAGATGTATCTCATCCATTTTGTTCACCAAAGACCACACATTAGCATGGAAAATGCTGGGTAATGAGAGCCAGTGTGGTGTTAGCTTTATCTTAGCTCTTACCCACTCCGTGCTTACCTCGCCTTAGCCTTAGGTCTCTTCCACCCGTCCGGGTAGAGTGCGTAGCCTCTGGTGTCCTGGAGAACTCAGGGATGAGTCAAAGATTAGTGATAACACTGTCGAGTTAATGTAAACCGATATACAAAAGTTCCTGTCAGGTGTAGGATGTTAAAGTAAAGCTGTTCTGTATGAACAGACCTGAGATGAGCAGGAAAATACTGCAATCTGGCAGAGACACTGAGCCTCACAATGTGCGCGCACTGCCATCTTGGTCTTATTACAAAGATTCCCAGAAGTTTCTCTAATTTATAAAGAAGGTATCAGTTTCACAAAATATCATAAACTCCATGTGTGAGGCATAATATTTTATTTAAAAATATGACAGAGTAGATTTGGGACATTTCCTTCTTTCTGACTAATATATTTTTTCAATAATTCAAAGAGAACTGACCTCACTAAAAGGGAGAGCCAGATTGGTTTCAGTGGATAGAACTGTGTGAGTAGTGACTAACCATCCACTGAGTAACCATATCTCAATTGTTAGCACCTATGCATGAAACTCTAAGATAGACTATAATTTAAAAATTTGGTTTATAATTTATAAATTTGGTACAAATTATAACTCATACTGCTTGTCTTACTAATCAGAAATATTGTGCATGCCTCCTCTCTTCTTGGAAGGGAATATTTTGATCTTGGACTATGTGACCTGAAACACATACACACAAAAACAAACTTTAAAATCCCTTCAAGTTGACAAAATAATACCTTGTGTTACAGTGTAGTTGTATTTTAGAAATATACTGTGAGGAGGTGTGCCGTGCCATGGTGCTCGTTCTGGGGGGACTACTACTCCCAGCAACCCTAGCCCCAATCAGGCCTGATGTGAGCCAACTGCTCGCTGTCTACTTAAACCAGGTTCTGAGCGGTGGCTCTCATTGCCCCTTTGTATGGTCATTTGTAGCGCTACAGCATGAGGAGACGTTTCAGGGCTAGTATTTTGCTCCATGGTATGACTTTTCTCCCGAACCCTGGTTGTGTTGGGCTATTGCCCGTCCTCAACGTGTGGTGGGTTCACAAACCACTACTTTTTCTTAGCTTTCCCGCTGCAGTGGGCCATTGTTATTTTTCCCTCCTCCTATTGAGTAAAATTGCTCTGGGGCTAGCTGTTTGTGACCCAGAAGCTCCTGGCTTAGTAAACATTCTTTGTTTTGATTCTTTTCCTCCCAGTTGTTTCCAAATCTCTTTTGTTTGAGACTGCAGGACCACAGCCCTTTCTTTTTCAGCTCCTTCCTCCCTCCCCACTATATGCGCCTGGCTAGCACAACATTAGCAATGGTTCCTCACACTTGCCAGTTTAAGCACCTTTCTAATTTCACCCACAAATTATATAAATAAAGAAATAATAAAATTACTCTTTTCAACTTCAATCCCTAAACACACATTGCGGTTCTTTTTATATACGCAAATATACTTCGTCATTTACATTTACATTTATGGCATTTAGCAGAAGCCCTTATCCAGAGCGACTTACAAGAGTGCTTAGTCAATAACATGGAATATCCAATGCTAAGGCTGGTAGACCTGAATTCAAGGTACTTTGAGCTATGATACTGCTAGAATTTTAGCCAT
>JAOUQY010000049.1:20440427-20450692 GCA_028566355.1 Doras micropoeus
CTGGTCCAATTTAGCCATGAAACCTCCCACACTAAAATGACAGGTGTTTCAGTTTCATTGTCTAACCCCTGTAGTTTCAATAGATTTTCATGGTAAACATGGAAGTCCAAATTCCATGTTTTTCAGATAGCCAAAATACATGACGGTGTGACAGAAAAAACCCCACCATCATTTAACAGAAGCTGATGAAATCAAGACTAACAATAAGCAAAGTCACTTTTGCTGTCATAAGTTATTCAACTGACAGTTTATCAAACTTATATTCCATCTTCAAGCTTGAAATCTTCACATCCATCATCTTCCATCATCAAATCCTGTATCCATGTTATAAACTTGATAAGTGCAACATCTGTTGATATGTCAGGTTCAGTTGGCATAATGCTTAGTAATGGCACATTTTGATAATTAGTCTGTACATGTGGTGAAAGCTGAGTTCAGTCGTAGTGTTGGCATGGACGAGATGGCACAATGCTTTCCTGGGCACGTGATGTATCACACTGTGCAACAAAACCAGACAGCCTTGACCTCATGGGTAAGAGGAAGGATTCAGATGTCATTTAGTCTGTCCTAGCCATGACATTATCAAGTTTGAACAGGATATCAGTCTTGTAGTAGAATGTAGTGCAATTCAGTGTATTAGGATCTCTGCTTTGGACACATCTTAAAAATGGAATGAAACATGATATTGTCTGAAATCATCTGCTTTTATCTGTTAGCTCTTTTTGAATTCTTGAAACCTTTGAGTCAAGGTAATGTTTTTTTCTGTAGGTGAAAGTAAATTCCCATGAGATAGTTCTGCAGTGAGGGAATTGCTAAAGATTGACAAAAGAGGGATGAGAACACTGTGCTTTAACGTGACTCCCACATTGTCAGTCTGCCAGAAGAAAGGCAGTTCCCTTCTGAAAAGCTATGCAGTCAACCATGTTAATGGCAGCTATTTCATTGTACAGCAAATACCAGTGAACTTTTACTACTCTTCCCTTTTCACCTACCTTTTTTGGTGTTATTTTTCTGTCTTTGTGTTTTTTTTGCTGCCAAATGCCAAAACAGAGACATTCCACTTAGCTGAATAATCCTGTTTCGGTTGATTTGATCAGCCAGTTTTAAACTTTATATCATGAAGAAACTATAATCCATCCCTGGAAACATGATTACTTAAATAAGAATACCTTGAACATAAGCAAGCTCAAAATGGGCAAATATTTGAGCATAGGACAGGATGTGATGCCAGTCCATTGCAGGGCACCACATGCATACACATCAATCAAATCACTAGTCCGGGTGATGGTTTCTTCAATTAATGCAAAGTTAGGATTCAGACTGTTTGCACCACAGCCTTGATTTACTTCCTCTCAATGAGCGAAATTAAAGACCCCTCTGATGTTTTGGGATCTCCGGGAGAAGTACTTAGATATAAACCACAGCTTAGCCGTGCTGCTTCAGCTGGACCAATACTGTGTCTGTCAGAATCAGTAATTACGACTGCTGAGAACGGGAAGTCAGAGCAAAGGGGCCACATTCGATCTGAAGCTTTAATTCCCAAGCGCTGTGAGTGGTGACTAGAGAGAGGCGTGCTGGTATCGCCCAGGCACACTCACTGCCTTTTGTCTGGTCAGAACCAGAGAAAGAGCATACTAGTAAGAAGGAAATCGGATTGTTTTATTTATTAAGGTTTGTACCACAAATCCACAAGGGCAATGAAATAAGCTGTGAGATAGTGGATGGATATACAGTATGGGCTGCACTATAAGGCTGTGTATTTACTGTACAATTGTGCTTTATTGTTATAGTCTGTAGCTGATGCTTTCAAAAGCATGGGAAATAGAAGGCTTTTCATGTTCTTAATTCTTCCTCACAATCTCCAATAAAAAGTCAATCATCTTCAGGGTCAGGGGAGATCATCCCACAAACACAGGGTGTGAGGTAGAATACACCCTGAATGGGACATGCTCACACACACATACATTTACATTTACGGCATTTGGCAGACACCCTTATCCAGAGTGACTTACATTTATCTCATTTCTACAACTGAGCAGTTGAGGGTTAAGGGCCTTGCTCAGGGGCCCAACAGTGGCAGCTTGGTGGTGGTGGGGCTTGAACCCCCAACCTTCTAGTCAGTAACCCAACACCTTAACCATTGAGCCACCCCTGCCCTATAGGGTATAGGGTATTTAGAGTAGCCAATCTGCCTACTGCCTACCTTTCATTGTGGAAGTGGATGCCGCTGAATCAGGACTGGGGGCAATCTTGTTACAGAGGTTTGGAAAAAAAAAACAAGTTACATCCAGTCACCTTCTTTTTCTAAGAAACATAGGAAATTAAGAACTGTTGCCAATTAAATTGGAATGGAGACACTAGCTGGAAGGAGCTAAGTACCAATTGATCTTCACTGACCACAACAATCTTGAGTACTTGAGAACAGGCAAGAAACTAAACACACGTCAGGCACAGTGGGGAACTTTTTTTCACCCGTTTCAATTTCACCCTGTATATAGATCCAGCTCAAAAAACACCAAGACTAACTCACTATCCTGGCTGTATACCACATGACAGCCTGAGCAAAGCCATGAACATATGCTACCACCTTCCTGTTTTGTACAGGTAGTAAGCTGGGACATTGTCCAAGACATTTTCAGAATTTTGTTTCTCAGATTCCAGCTTTGTGCCTCCATGAGGTGTTCATACCACCAGCCATCAGGGGTATGATGACCGGTGCAAAGTAGTAGGCTCACACCTCGCTGACCACCTGTCACCCAGGAACCCACAGAGCATATCCCTTATTAAAAGCCACATATTCATGGCCTAACAGGATAAGGGACATCCATTGCTTTTTAGATTTATATTCCACATGCGCTCAAGACAATAATCCTTGTACTCTGCCTGCTGGTAAACTCCTGCTGGTACCATGTTAGTCCAACTTTAGTCCTGAGGTAACACAGTAATCATGATAGTGATAAATAGATTTTCCAAATCCTTGTGTCACTGGGCATAGACATTCCCCTCACTGAGTCACACACTGAGTCACCCGCACACCTTGAGACTGATGGGCGGCCAGCATGCACTATGAAGAAAATCTTAGATTCTTGGTACACAGAGGGGAGGCTTGAGTACTTGATAGAGTGGAAGGACTACAGCCCAGAGGAACAAAGCTGGATTCCTGTTCTTGATGTCCTTGACCCACTGCTCTGCCTAAGAATATCATGCCACGCTCCCTGACCCTGAGATAATGCCTGAAAATGATCAGGACTCCAATTCTCATAATGCCCCATGGCCTACAAACATGGCTGCTACAGTCTCTACTCCCAGCCTTCCCATTCAATGACATGTTCACCTTCGCCTGAGTTCTGATCATACACAACTTCATCCAATGTAGATTCATTACAGTCCCAGCATATTAATGGGTTCAAAACAGACTCTCTTTGCGGAGTAACACTCTCTGTGACATCCTGACTTACCAAGCCTTGTTTAAATGTTTTGATATTACAGATCTGATCTGGTTTGTTATTTGGTTCCTGTGTTCTGGTTTTGCCCTCATATTGATGTTTGTAGACAACCTGCTTTTCTGCCTGGTTTTGATATTGAAGTTACCTTAAGATTTGGATTTGTCAGTCTGGTGTATAATAAACCTCCATTTCATTTGCATCCACTTCTATCCCCAGAGAGTTTCTCTGACAGGATCAAATTTCAGTTCGCTTTACTGACGGTTTAAATCTGCTCTCTCATGTCAGCACCTAAAAACCATATTTATTCATCCTGAATGATAATTGGCTAGCATGTAGAACCTTAAAACCAAATTGATCTGTGATTGTGAAAACAGAACTTTAATATTTTCTGATAGAACAACAAATATTATGCATAGTGAAAAATAAATAATAGCACACAATAAAGTAGTATCTTCCATGGATGAACTCTGTGATTAGTAATGTGAACTCATTACTGAGTTCAAATGCAAGAGAGAACTTTATGATACTGATATCATAATATGTTTCAACTGCCCATGTCATAGTACAGTATTGGTATCTCACAACCTGATTAGATTATTTTAGATAATATTCGATTATTTATTTCTGTTATTGGAATATAGACTGCGGTTTCTATGGTGTTCTTAGTGGATTTTCATAGATTAATAATCCATGTGAATTATACATAATATTTTACTTACTGTATGTTCCTATGCAGAGCATACAGTTTGAGTCATATATAAATGATCAGATTTTATTTGTTTTTTTACTTGATTTTTGGAATTTCATGTCCTATGTGATATATATATATATATATATATATATACATATATTTGCTGGGAATTGTATCTGTGCTTCATGTGTCCTCCTCTTGTGTAGGGCTTTATGAATCTTCAGTGGCAGGCTAAGTGAAAAAAAACATGAATTTTCATGATTTATTATTAATACATCACCTGTCTCATTAATATCCCATGGATTCCAATTTGAATGGCATGGGAATTTTTCATAAGCCATTATATATGTATTGATTATTTGACTGTCTATGTTCCAGTCATTCTATGATTTACTCTTTGAAACTCAGTACCAGATCTTTCATATCTGATCTATGCTCACAGTGCCCTCATGCTATCCTTAGACTTCAGACATGTCCTACTGGTTTGTGTATAGCATCTGCAGCTCTGTTTGCTCAGGGCTGAACTGACGTTAATCACCAGCTCACAGAGCTAGGCCAAGGCTGTTAATTGTGATAATTATAGCCAACATTCATTTGGCTGTATAATTATGTGCTATGGGATTTTCACCTCAAACAGTCCTGAGTTTAGTAAATCAAAGTACTACTCAGTCTTTACTGGGGCTTTATTTTGGATTTTTTTTTAACAAAATTTATGGAAATTCTTTATTAGGGGCAGGTGGCTTTCCACAAACAGGCCCTACAGCATGCCACAGCCAGCACATAATCAATGGGAATAATTCAGTGAAATCAATGTACTAGAATTGCTGTGCACCAGCTGTTAACATATGAATAACACCGTTTAATGGAATCTGCATTAACACTCCTGACTGCAGTGTCATATACTGTATGCTGTATGTATATTTAGAGCTTGTAATAGCAAGTCTGGCATACAGTGTATGAGCTGTTGGAGCTGTGAATATAATTTTGACACATCTATCCTTTGGGATTCTCATTTCCAGGCTACTGATGTTATGATGACAGCACTACACCAGCTCTGTGCCCTTGTAATGCTGCTTGGTGCCTGTCACCTCACCTTCCCCTACACAGCTGTGTTCCCTGGACCTCGGGCACTATCATAGTCCACTTCATAAATCAAAGCACCTGGGCTTATGACACATTGGCCCGAGGCAATTAAAAAAAAGTGCAGTGAAGAAAATGGAGACAGCTTGCTGGATGAAATAAAGCACCGAGAAGAAAAGACAACCTGTGTGGGATATTTAGAACACTTTGGACTCCCTCTGGAGGCAGCAGAGGCTGTAATTAAAAATGAAGAATGAATTGGAAAGCATTTGCCACTCTAATTGTGGGGCTTTTTCATCTATGGCTGGAATGAGAGCTGGCAACGGATGGTATCACTTCTGCAGTGCTCTAATGGTTTGCCCAACATCTGATGAGACATGTGTGATTGGTTTTGAGACATGCACCTGGTATGTGCAAGCATTTTGGGAGGATTTACAAGATCACTTCCCTGAACACTCACATGTTGACAATGGGTAACGTTTATAAAATGGTTGTGCTTAAAAGCTTTATAGGCCAAATCTTACAAGAAAATCCCTCTAGATTTACAAAAGTATGTAAATAAATGATAACTACCTATAAATGTCCATGCATGCTCATGGCACAGCTGATTTACATTGCAGATCTGGCATTGCACTAGCCAATTTGGGCAAAAGCAAAATTACAGCACTTCACTGGCCTGGTTTATCCCTAATGAGCAAGCCAGGGGCGATGGTGGCAAGGAAAAACTCCCTGAGATGGTAAGAGGAACAAACCTTGAGAGGTACCAGACCCAAAAGCTCAAATGAGAGCCCATTCTCATTTGGGTGAAAGTATAAATAATCCCTTCTTTAAATGTATGCTATATACAAACCCCATTTCCAGAAATGTTGGGACACTTTCTTAAAATGTAATAAAAACTGAAATCTGTAATTAATTCATTTGAAACTTTATTTAACAGACAAAAGGTCAAAGAAAAGTTTTCAATGAGCTTAATTCTATTTGTCAAATATAAACAAATTTAGAAATTGATGGTTGCAACACACTCAAAAAAGTTGGGACAGAGGCAAAATTAGACTGAAAAGGTTGTACAAGTAACACTGGAAGATTACACAATTATCGGATTAACCAGTAACAGATGATGTCCTCAAGATTGAGATTAAAAGGAGCATCCACCAAAGGCTTATCCTTTGGGTCATGGTTTACAACTTTGTGCCAAACTTTGTGAGAGAATTCTCAGTCAGTTCAAAGACAATGTTTCTCAGTGCAAGATTGCAAAGAATTTAGGTCTGTCACAATCTATACCATCTTCATTTACAGTATATCATGAAAAGATTCGAGGAGTCAGGGGAAATCTTGGTGCATGAAGGGCAAGAGTGGAAACAGCTGCTGTATGTGTGTGACTATCAGTCCTCAGGTGGTGTTGTTTCATAGTACCATGATGGACATAGCCGCATGGACTTGGGAATAGTTTGGAAAATGATTGTTACTTAACACAGTCTCCTGTTGAATCAAGAAATGTAACCCGAAACTATACTTTGTAAAGAGGAAGCCATACAATAAACTTACACATGAACACCGGCAATTTCTCTGGATCCAAAGTCATCTGAGATGGACCGAAAGACAGTGGAAATGTGTTCTGTGCTCAGATGAGTCCATGTTTCAGCTTGTGTTTGGAAAAAACAGATGTTGGATTTTATGTGCCAAAGATGGCAAGGACATCCAGATTGTTACCAATGAAAAGTGAAAAAAAAAACAGCATTTTGATGGCATGGGGGTGCATCAGTGCCTACAGCATGGGTGATCTGCATATACTATATATGTGAAGTTACCACTGAATGAATGTGTGACAGTGGGGAGGCAGAGGCACCCAAACATCCCAGTTTACCAGAACACTCTATGCCTGTGGGGCAGTGTAGACCAGAAAGTTGTGGGTTCAAATCCCTTGAGCAAGACCCTTAACATTCAACTGCTCAGTTGTATAAATGAAAAAAAAGTCTCTCTGGATAAGGGTGTCTACTAAATGCCATAAATGTAAAAGTACTGTATGCCCACAAGCCCTCCAGATCTGTGCCTTTACCTAAGAAGAAAATCTACTGAAATAAGCCTTAACTTAACAAATAGGTTTTCAGCATAGACTTAAACACTGAGACTGTGTCTGAGTCCTGAAAACTAATCGGAAGGCTGTTCCATAACTGTGGGGCTTCATAAGAGAAAGCTCCTGTCCCCTGCTATAGCCTTCATTACTCAAGGTACCAAGAGAGAGCCTGCACCTTTTGATTGAAGCAGGCATGGTGGATCATAACAGAAAAAATGTTCCCTCAGGTACTGTGTGAGACCATTCGGTGCTTTATATGTTACTTCTATCACTGTGGAATTTGCCTGGGAGCCAATGCAGTGTGGATAAGATAGGAATGATGTGGTCATATCTTCTGGTTCTACTAGAGAGGTAACACAGAGGTAACAAAAGCACAAACTAATATTTCTGCATCATCCCATGACATTATATTTCTTATTGTAGCAATATGATGAAAGATGCAAGGAGGCTATCCTAATAATATTATCAAAATGAGCTTCAAATGAACAGTCAACAGTAACACCAAGATCTTTTACAGTTGCACATGATGTAACTGAAAGGCCATCCAGAGTTACTGTGTAATCAGACGTATGGCTTACGTATGGCTTCTGTCTTATCAGAATTAAGTAATAGACAGTTATTCAGAATCCAGTGTCTAATGTCCTTTACACATTCCTCAACTTTTGTAAACTGTTGTCTTTCATCTAACTTTGCTGAGACATGATCTGTGTGTCATCAGCATAACAGTAGAAGCTGATACCGTGTTTATGAATAATTTCACCCAGAGGTAGCATATATGAAGAAAAAGCAACGGACCTAAGAAATTTCACACCCGGCATCACTACCACATTATTCCAGACAGGTATATGGCAGAGGCAACAAGTTTGCAATCTACTATGCTTATTTCACTTCATTTTTGCTCTTTATCTCGCTTTATGTGGAGGTCAAAATTCTGCTCTGGTATGCGGTATGTCAAGTTTGCCTTAATTTATTTTGCTTTGCATCACATTCTTTCATGTCATTGATAAGAATTGACTAACTCCCATAACGTGGATTAATTGTGAGTATTAGAAATAAATAATAGATTTAAACCTATTTATGATTTAAGCACAGATCTGCATACAAATTTGCAGTAATTCATGGCAGTTATGCATTATGAAGTCTATCAGTTGTGATTCACATTAGTTAGTCTCTATATACACAAATATACACAAAAATGTAGGACCTTTCATAGAATATGAATGTTAATGAACTACTTGGATTGTCTTTAATACCACATTTCTGGTGGAAATGCTCCTGCGAATGATCTAAGAATAAATCCATTCCTATCCAGTTTGATGAATGAAACCTGGCATTACGCAAACCCATTGCCACAGACCCATGTCCACTGTCTTCCACTTATGATTGCATGCCATGTTCTCATTCTAGCCTTTTATATAACCACAGGATCTTCACCTCTGTAATTATTTTTCTGCAGTATTTTTCTGATGTCTATAATCCTGTCCCCTCCTTGTTTAAGGGCTCCACCAAAACCACAAAGCCACTGTTCCCTGAGGCTTGCTTGTTTGTGTTTCATGCCAATTTGTTTTGGCCGGATTTTGTCCAACTCAATGGTGGCACCTGACCTGTCTGTTTCATGTGCTAGGGAGACAGATGGCAGGGTCAGTTGGTGTCCCACCTTAGGTCTTCTCGCAGTGGCACTTCCCAACATACAGTGCAAAAAAAATGGAAAGAAACTGACTGACTTTGCTCTCAAAATGAAAGTTTTCAATATAAAGACATGGTCCAAGTTTTCCTCTTTTAAAAAGCTGTTAAATATATCCATTAAATGTCCATAAAAGGAAAACTAACACAGCTCTCTTTCTTTGCAATAAACAAACCAAAGTAAAGCTCAAACAGGAAGCCTTGAGCCAGAATGGTATAAAGGGGGTGCATAAATAAGTTAACTAATTCACTATTCATTACTGTGGGGTTTCAACTATTTAAGTTGACCAGGGATCCTTTTCTACAGTCAGTTGAATATTGTTGCTGTTGTTGTTTTCAAATATATGTATATTTTTGCTGTGATGGAACTTTATTACTTTGACATTACTTTGAAGTTTGGAGAAGTCCCAATTCCCAATTCCTCCCAAAGCTGCTTACATTAAAATCTAAATAAAATGTAATAATAAAATCTTTGCACTATGTCATATTGAATTCTATCTTCACCAAAGCAAAACAGGTCAATCTGTGATGTGGATTGCACTTCACTATTCACTTCCACTCAGTTTAGAATGGCTGATCTACTAATTTTGCTACTAGAGCTGCTGCTGGAGATGCCTTAATCAGCTCAACAGCTCAAATGCTGGTGTAGACATAGCATTCTTCATCCATAGAAAGCCACTCACTGAGCTATAAGGAGGGCTCTGTTGATAGGTTTGAGCTTCCACATTGCAGAATCAACAATTTCAGATAGGACACCATAGGTGTGCCCCAATTCAGGGGCTACATCTTTTGAGGGCTGCATTTGAAGACTGATTGCATTGCAGCAGTGTGACTAGGCTGTCCCATTTTGAAGGCTCCTTTATATTTGGCCAAGAAATGCATCCTTCTTTTCCATGGCAACAAAGTATCCAATGGGTGGATCCTTCGCCAGCCAACATATCATAAGGTTTATTGCGTGCCAGTGAAGACTCAAACAGGAAATCTGCTGTAGAGAAAACCATCTAATTTTGATTTGGCCTTCGCAACCTTCAAAGGATATGCCTTCTTAGAGTCCATAAACCATGTGCTTTGAAGTACACAGCCCCTGAATTGTGCCACAGCTCACGCCATCCACATGAATGTATTTTAAGAACTGGTACATACTTAAATTGTGTAATATGAAACATTTATTCTACATATTTATTGAATCTTATTTATTGAATACATGGGCGACACGGTGGGTAGCACTGTCGCCTCACAGCAAGAAGGTCCCGGGTTCGATCCCCGGGTGGGGCGGTCTGGGTCCTTTCTG
>JAOUQY010000049.1:20686514-20698392 GCA_028566355.1 Doras micropoeus
CAATGTGCAATTAATGAAGATTGGCCACCAGGCTGGTCCAATTTAGCCATGAAACCTCCCACACTAAAATGACAGGTCTTTCAGTTTCATTGTCTAACCCCTGTAAGTGTTCAGGTCAGAGGGGACTATACATTGAGTAGTTTCGTAATATGAGACTAGAGAAAAAAAAGAAGCTGGTCAAGGAATGACCGTTTAGAGCTGCTAGAACAAAAGTGATAACAGGAAGTAACTTGTTTCTCGACTTGCCACGTCATTAAGTGTAACTGTAAATGGATAAAAACATGACGTGGTGTGCAAAGCCAGACATTGCTGTAGTATTTATATTGCTGTAATATTTCTGCAGGAACATTAACACAAATATTTCCATAATAATTTGTCTGTCTGGTTTTCTAAATGTTCCTATTCTTATTCTTTTTCATAACATAACCATATATGATGCTACTGGGACATTTTGCTATGCTAACATAACACAGCCATAATCTTGGTTTTTGTCTAACTGGGAAAACCCTAGGAGTATTACAGCAGATGGTTTTTTTGGAGCATCATTATTTCTGAAATTCAAACCTAGTTAAAGCTCGTTTAAGTATATTGTGTTTTCAGCGTGTGATTGAGACCAAATCTTCAAGGCAGGCTTGTTTGCTTTAACAGAGAGGAAAGGTCAGGTTTAGTCGACAGAGGATCATCTGAAAGCTCCTCGTCCTTTCCGACCTTCATCCATGGAAGTCTTCCACCTACAGGTCTCGCTGAATTATTAATATCTCTGCTTGTTTTTAGGTGAAAAAAGATCCATAGCCTAGCGTGATCTCAAGTTATTATTTCTGCCGGCCTTTTGATTAAATGGTCCGCTCGCTTTATAGCCAAGAAATATGCGTGCGAGGCAAGCCTAGGGTTAATGAGGTCGCTGTGTTAACAATAGCCGGAGTTAAGGCTGGCGTTAGAAGCGGCTGATTGGCCGCACTGAACAGAAGAGCTCCAATCAGTCGAGAGCGCGTTGCCGACACGGCAGTGCAGCAGGTGTTGTTTGGGGGAGTCGAGCCCGTGTTGATTAGCCCCTTTGATTGTGTGCTGCAGAAGGATGGACCCCGCTGGGGTAGTCTTGGGGCGTGAAAGCTCAAAGTGATGGGGGAACGAAAGAACGGCACTAATGAACCCGTTCATCTCATACCCCGTGTGAGCGAAAAAGCATCAAGCCCCAGGCTGCTGCCGCCGCCGCTGCTGCTGGAGAGTTTTCTTCCATTTATATTTTTCTTTTTCCTTCTTGTTTTAATTTCAGAATTTCCCAAAAAAAAGATGATGATCCCATTGCTGCTGTTCTGCAAGACATTATGTGTCATGTTTCTATTATTATGTCATGTTCCTGACCTGTTTATTTTTAGTCATTTTCATACAGCCGTTAATAGAAGGAAGAGGAAACATCAGTGTGTTGGATCAAATGCTCCAGGCAAAATGAAGTATCTTTTAATAGACCTGTGTGTGTGTGTGTGTGTGTTTGTGTGTGTGTGTTGGCCCAGGTGGAACGTGGTGGGGATCCAGGGCTCACTGATGAGCTACTTCACTGAGCCCATCTACTTCTCGAGCATCATCCTGGGCAGCCTGTACCACGCTGATCATCTCTCTCGGGCCATGTACCAGCGCATTGCAGACATCGAGCACCTGCCCCAGCAGTTCACCCTCAACCGGCCCCTGCTCAGCGGTGAGCACACCCCTCCACCTCACCTCTGCACACGGCACATACCACTAATCCATATAGGGGTGGGAAAACAGGCTGCTGAAATTCTCAAAATCTTCTTTTCTCTGAGTCACAATACACCTTCCAAAAGGATAGTGCCACAAAAAAGCTCCACAGTATTTAAAGACAAGCTGACGTTTTACTTCGTTAGTTCCATGTCTGTTATCGTGTCGTCTTCGGTTCATCGTTGTCGAGGTGAAATGGTTGTTTTGCCAGTCCCATTTATAAATGCAATGAGTTTCAGCTTTAAGATTAAACCTGCACATCATTGGGGAAAAATGACCATGAACTAATAACATACACTGTTTGACATTAATTTCCCCAGAAGCACTAGGCATATTCACTCAGAACTGCAGCACATTATGGAAGGAAAATGTTTTATCATTTCCGTTTCTCGCTGATTTTCAAAAGGTACAAGAGACAAACCTGAACAGGCAGTTTGCAAAATAAACGAAGAACGCGGGAACGCGGTGGGCCGAAATCAAGGGTTTTAAATTGAAATGTAACATCTGATCATTAGTCCAGTTTTGAATCTTTCTATTTATGAAGCGTATTCTTTGTTGTATGAGCACGGACATATTCTAATATATACTGAAGTGCCAGAAAAACTGGTATACCCATAAATACTTGGTAGGTCCCTCACAGGATCTTGGAGGGAGCGTTGCTCGGTCCTCAGTCTGGTGTTTGTTGAGGCCCCAGCACTGAAATCTGATGTTACTTGAAGCCAATGCTGCTCGCGTTCGCCCAGAGTCTTTACGGCCACACTGCTGTCATAAGTTTGAGGTTTTGCTGGAATTCTTGTAGTCATGGTACACCTTTGAAATGCTCATACGTCAAAATCCAAACTTTGCTTCTACCTCCGAAACACTATGACTCATCTCACGAGCTCCATCTGTTAAACCGTGTTGAAATTCGCAAAATCGTGTCTAGAAGCTTCCATAGATGTCGGTTGCTTTATATACGCGCTGGCGGATGCAGACAATGACGTGCATAGGTGGTGTTGCTGTGTATTGTATTTTGTAATTTATCACAGTAACTGTCGTTTAACCATCATATTGCTGATCCTTTGATTTCTAGATCTGTACATTCTAACCTTTACATCATGTTGCACTTATACTATGATATAGTTATTAAAAAAAGAACTCCACCCTGAAGCACACTGAATATCACATTACATATGTTGATGCTGAAATATTTTAATGTGTGGTTAGCAATTCTGTACACCTCACCCCCCAAAACCCTCAACCCCCCCTCCTTTTTTTTTTTAATTCCCATAAGATGTTGCACTGAGTTACAGCAGAGATTCGACTCGGCTACTTAGTGATCCACGAGATGATGAGCACAAAGGCTTTAATGGCATTATTATGATAAAATTTAAAGCTTCAGAAGCTGATCTGTTTGAGTAGCGTGTACAGATAAGGAGATGAGAGAGCTGGCCAGACTAAAGGACTGAAACACTGCTGCATCACGACATCAGTGAAAGAGATTTAAACTAAAGATGGCAACACAGAATTTCATTACAAAATACACCACTGAAGACCAGATTTTAATTCTAAAGATTCATGTGCGAGTCTTTCAAGGCGGATTATTTTCCTTCAGTGAAACACTCGAGTTCCCAGATCACCCTCCAAAGCTGCTTTAGTGCAAGTTGAAAACTTCAGATTAATCCGTCTTCCATATTTCTCTGGTTCCATCCTTCTCCCTCTATCTGTTTCTCTACCTCCTTCTATTAACACTTAGAGCATAGAAATATAATCTTTTCTAGGCTGTGTGCAAACACCATGCCTCCTCACTGCTATTTGAGAATGTCAGGCTCCTTCTAAGTGATATTTGCTTGAGATCTTTAGCTCTCATCACCTCAATCAGGTTATTGTGCATGTATTATTCCGCACACAGTTGCAGTGTGTTGCATCAGTTTCCCAAGGGGATGAAGTCTAGTGATTTCAGGGTGTCTGGATGACGCCTTTAAAAGGGTTTGTGTCATAACAGTGTCAAAGCAGAAACACAAGCCAGACTGGTGACGACTTACAACTAGACACTTTTTGAATTTCAAAGAGATATAAGATGGCTTTGAACTAAAGCTTCCTATGTAAAAATATGAGGTCTGTCCAGAAAGTAATGAGAATGAAATTCCCACGCTCCAGAGGGCTTACTGCATGGAGATGGTGGTTCAAGGTCAGTTAGAGTGGCATCTCGGATAAACAGCAGGACCAGTTTCAGTTGCATCCTAGCCTTTGCAGTGACCTGACGTTTGTTTTTGTGAAACCCTGCTGAAGTGCTTTGTCTCTAGAACAGTGCAAGTGAGTTTTGGAGCAATGATACATGATCAAATCCTGCATGAATGCGCATCAGAAACTCTTAAAACGTTGAAGAAAGGTTATGGACAAGCTTACCCTAACATCACCCAATCGTTTAAGACGTGAGCCCAATTCCTGAACAGAATGATCACAGGAGATGAATCATGGGTGTTCAGGTACAGTCCTGAGACAATGGATGGATCCTCTATCATGACAATGCACCGAGTCACACTTCAGTGTAAAAACCTCACCGAACATGTTTGTGCTTATTCACTAGCAAAATTCAGATCTGAAGCTGTGTACATTTTAATAATTCAACCTGGAGATGAGGGTTTCAGGATTTTTGCTCATTTAAGTGCATTTAATTTTAGTCAGGGAATAAATAAACTGTAGTCAATACAAGTGGATTTGGTTGTAATAATAATAATAATAATAATAATAATAATAATAATCATTATATAGCACATTTAATAAATTAGAAATATAGCTAAAAGTGCTGTACAATGCAAAATATAAATAACAGAAAAGGAAGAGGCAGAAAAGGTATAATAATAATATAATAATATAAATAAATGCAACAAAAAAAGATTACAGAAAATTGGATTCATTAATAATAATTAAAATGTGCAAAATAAAAGTATAAATTAAAAAAATACAATAAAAAAGTAAGGTTAATAAAATAAAACCAGTGGTAACATTATGGAATCTATTGTCTGAATGCTGTTCTAGTAAATACATCAACACCAAATACATCAACACCAGTCCAAATGATAACCATCCAAATGAATACATTAATAAGCTATAATTAATGTTAATTACCTCAGTAAATAATGTTAGCTAAGGGAACGTGAATGTAAAGCATTACCAAGTTCTTCTAATCCACACAGTCTTATCGAGTGTCTGTGTCTGTGTGTCGTGCAGGAATCAGTAACGCAGAAGCACGACAGCCAGGAAAGGCTCCGAACTTCAGTGTGAACTGGGCGGTGGGTGACCAAGGCTTAGAGGTGATTAACGCCACCACGGGGAAGGACGACATGGGCCGACCTTCTCGCCTCTGCAAGCATGCTCTCTACAGCCGCTGGGTTCGACTGCACTCAAAGGTACGCTGTCCTGATTGTTTTACATTCAGATTAATCCTTATTTCTACCTCTTATGTAAAGGATGCATGCAAAAGAGATGTAGGATCCTCTTCTGCATGTGAGCAGCAGCTCTGTTCTGGCAAAGGGAGGAGCTAAGTAACAGGCCAGGAAAACAAATAAACAGAAATCTGACATGAAGACGCTATCCACTGATTCATAATAATGAAATTGTTTTAGTATTACAGGTCTAGAACGATGTTTGTCATTACAAACTGCTCCTCAGAAAGAAGATGCTGTAACGTACAGAATTCTGCTTCACAATGATAGGAAGTGCCGACATCGAAGGATCAAAAAGCGACGTCGCTATGAACGCTTGGCCGCCACAAGCCAGTTATCCCTGTGGTAACTTTTCTGACACCTCCTGCTTAAAACCCAAAAAGCCGGACAAGCTGGGGTCAGATTGTAGGGTCAGCCATGATACAGTCCCCCTAGAGCAGAGAGGTAAGGGCCTTGTTCAAGAGGCCCAACAGTGGCAGCTTGGCCGTGCCGGGGCTTGAACTTCAACCTTCTGATCCGTAACCCAGAGCCCTAATCGGTGAGCCAACGCTGCCCAAAGCAAAGACTGATTTAGTACCAGACTAAATAATTCTACAAAAATGTCTCTGTCTGGAAACACATTCATATTTTCCCTTCTTAGCATGAAGCTGTAAAAACCTTGAAGATGTAAATAATAATAATAATAATAATCTAGTAAACTGTCATTGCGTTAGCACCTATTCACTTCAAAGTTGAGGTTTGCTCGCTGGAGCATTGCTGATAAGAATGTTCTCCTGAGCATTTCCATTTACAGTTTATGAGCACTGAGGTTTGCCACTGACCTGAGCTATAAATGTCCAGCGTCTCACAAGTGGTCAAGTAGATCTTTATTGTTGTTATGTCCATATGCAGAGAGATGAAATGTTTCTCGTGGAAGGTGCATGATACATGTATGACATTACAGAGCACTGACAGGACATAAATAATGTGTAACGGGAACAAGGAGCATGCAGGAGGAGGTATAGTAAACAATGGAGCTGAATTCACAGTGGTGCAGTCGAGCATAAACACTCCCGTCCCAATAAAGAACATTTAAACATGACAGTAAGACAAGTTACACATGGCTCTTTGTGCATGCTGAAAACACCGATGCTGGTGCAATGAGCAGTGTTACACTCTCACAGCTCAATGAATGAAAATGCTGATTGGCTAATGGCAAAAAAAAGCTATGACATAAAAGCCATGCTAGAAAAAACTGTCCATTAGGAAATGTTTGCATTTATGTCCTTCCGACAAGACACATGAAGCCAGCCAACTGGAGTATGTCCTGCCCCAACCACCCCTCCAAACCTCTCCCAGAGAGCACGACCAGTTTTACTCTCTGTTCTGTGGCATCATCAGAATTAAATTTCGCAATCTTAGGTTATGTTTTCGGCATGGTTGGTTGGTTTGTTGGCTTGCTTTCAGCAGGACTATGGAAAACCTACAAGACCTACAATTTTTATGAAACTTGGTGGAAGGGTGTAGCGTGGGCCGAGGATGAACCCATGAAATTTTGGAGTGGATCCGAGTCACAGGTAGCCCTTTTCGACAAACGCGATACGGGTTCTGTTCCCATTCGCACACCTAATTTTTAACCATTTGCAGCATTTCAGCCAAAAATCAATTTCAACCAAAAAATGGTTCCCAACTGGAACTAAAAAATAGCAGGTTTTTCAGTGCAAACCATAGTGGGTGTGTTAGAAAATAGAAAATAGAGCATACTACGGTCTGCCAATCCCTTTTTTCCTCCCATGCTGTGTTTTACATATAATACGACAAATTAAGAAACTTGTTTGTTGACTCAGAATTCGCTTTACACTTGTTTAGGCTTTACATCTGCAAATAAAATCTTTCATACCGTTCACATTGCAGGGAATAGGCTTCTAGATCTTCTTATCATTAATAGTTGATCCACAAATTTGTCTAATAATAGAAGAAAAGCGTTCAGGTCCTCCAGGATCTCGCTCCTACTGTTTACATCTGCTGTGCATTGCGCACCACCCTCTGTAGATGAGGGTATTTATTTGAGGGTTTCGCTCAAAACTGGTCGAAAGGCGGTACAGTTAGCTAGATAGTTCCAGCGTTCCAGGAATCCCAAATGGAACTGGTTCAAGAACCCATTCCACGTTGGTCGAAAAGGGCCAAGGCTGGATCCACGTGTTCTACTCGCGTTAACGTTGCAAGATGAGCTGGGTTCGTCGTGCACTGGCCATAGTGGATGTCTGTGCTCTCCCATGTTTTGATCACTCCAGATAGCAGGTTCCACTTTAGCAGGTTAACTCCATCATCCACAACGCATTTAACGGCTCACTTCTCACCATCGCCGTGTAACGCTCCTTCTGCTTTCTCTCCTCAGCTCGCGTCCACCTTGCGGATCAAAGTGGCCAAACCGAGCTCGTATCACGAAGCCAAGCAGGCAGCAGTGGAGTACCACACCGCCAAGCAGACGCTCATCAAGGCCTTCCAGAAAGCAGGATTGGGGGCCTGGGTGAAAAAACCTATAGAACAGGACCAGTTCTCTCTGAGCTCCTGAAGGGGACACAAGAAGGACAGAGCAGAGATCTGAATGACATGACTACAACCAGCTGTTGATACTTCACTTGATGTGTGTGTATGTGTGTACGTGTGTGCGCGTGTGTTTGACTGTGTTGATTTCCAGCCAGTCCACAGCCCTTTAGTCTCACTCACTTTGCCCTCATCACGCATCCCATCATGAACCTTTTTTTGTAATGTAATCTGTTGTTTTAAACAAATGGCTGTGTTTGGAGTTGTAACATCAACCCGGAGCGCGGAATACGACGCAGCGGTATATTTTACAACTGGAAAATCAAACGTTTGTCACTTTATTCCTGTTAAATGGGTTAGGATTCGTTTGCAACCCATTGTGCTCATGTTTGGTGGCCTCGAACCGACGACGTAGCGTTACGCTAATCTCGTAATTCACTCCATTACCGAAAAGCATCGCCGTTTTTTATCGACGTCATCCCTGTCGTCTGTTTCTAAATCCAGACTGCGTACTTTTAGCTTCACCGTTTTTAAAACATGGGTGGTTTCTTTAGTGTTAACTTCTCCGTATGATGTTGAATTTACTGAACGGCGTTTTTTTCTATAAGTCAAATGTTCTCCCCTTTAAAACATCCGGGAACCGAGCATTCAATTAAACATACGAAATGCAGCCAAAGTTCATCGTTCCGATTCAACTCCATGCTTTCCGTCTCCGTAACATTTCCGATGCATGTTTGTATATCGTGTGCAGTGCTGGTGCACATCACTCCGAACAGGTGCCCATTTTTTTTGGGGGGGGGGGGGGAGGGGCAAAATATAGACTCGATGATGAAGCTGCCTTCTTTTGACCATTTTAGACGTTTAGTCATATAGCTACTTTTACAGAATGATGTCTCGTCTTTTTTAAACTGCATGGAGAATTTACGTGCGAGTGAGGAGCTAGGTTTAGGTTTTGTAGCTATTGCAAGGTCAGTCTGTTCATTTGCATTGAGCATTGTAAAAGCGGATGGTAGAATATGGTAACGCTTCCTGATTGAGGAGAAGCAGCGTTTCTCAGTTGTGCACGTTTATTGTCTAAAGCTGTCTCTCTGCATGGAAAGAGTGGACGCTGTTCAGGGGTGACTTAGAAACAGCCCTCGTGGTTTTCTATCGGGGCTTTTTTTCGTTGGTGTTGGTTTTTTTTTTTTTTTGGTTCGTTGAATTTTAGTGCCGGTGGGGGGGTTTTTATTGGGTATAAATTGTTCATATTGCTGAATTCTGCTGCATCCCTGCTACTGAGCTCTGCCTTCTTTATGCAAGATTCTTTTCCTGCTGTTTTTGAGCTTGTGTACTCTGATTAATGGCCAACCAACAGCAGCATGTTCGAATGATCCTAAAGTCGTAATTTATAGGGGCATGATTTCTCTGATAGTCTTATTTTTTCAATCAAAGGGTTTCTTTTCCAACTTGAAATGGAGCCTCGCTGTTCTTGAGGCACAGATTATGATTTTTTTAACCTTCTTTTCAAGGCAGCAGCTCCATTTGATGAAAGTGAATAGGAAGGACATGGCTTTATGTTAAAATAACCGAATCAGTGAAGGTATTTGACATTAGTCACATGAATTCTGCAGCCCAAACATCACTGGACTTTTCTGAGTCTCTCTCAATGTGTGTGTGTGTGTGTGTGTGTGTGTGTGTGTGTGTGTGTGTGTGTGTGTGTGTGTGTGTGTGTGTACACCTGCTGCTGAGCCCAACCGGCACTCTGTCGAGATGTCATGGCAACAGGACTTGGAGATTGCTGTTGAATCTTCACCAAAGATGATGTCTTTTTCTTTTGGTTGTTTTAAAGTGAAAAAAGTATAAACGTTATTTTTAAAAAAAAGCGTTATTAATGCAACATTCAGCGGGCATCTTATAACCAGTTATCAAGGGTTTGTATATTCATTTACTAATATATTTTTAGTTCGTTTACCTGACTATGTTAGTGTTTTGCAGTGATATGAGAGCAGCTCCTTTCTTTGTGTTTCTGTGCCTGTTAGTTTACATCTGTAAATATTATGCACCTCTCTGTTGTTGCCATGGACACAATGCATATATTTCTGGTAGTTCTAAATGAGTACTTCTCCATCACACATCTACAGAAAAAAAAACACAGAAGCTTGTATGGAAGTGGTAGTTTCTATAATGTTGTTTTCTTTCAATTAAAGGTGTTGTATTGATTTATGTTTTGACAGTGACATCGATTATGTCCTATTAGTTCAGCCGTCCTGACCCTGTACCTCATACACAGATGTATAGAGAATGAACAAGAGACAGAGACCGTGTCCTTGGAATACTCGAGGGTTGCCAGGCCTGTGTGACAAAATGCAAAACAGGCTTTCCTGCTATTAAGTCCAAAATAATGATGAACACTAATACACAATAAAGTTTATAATTATACAGCACTTACTTCAAACCGAGTAATGTGATTGGACAAGAGGCGTTCCGTGATGTTGGAGTATAACAGCACTGGGACTTTTAACTCTACATGTATCACCTATCTGCTTGACAGGTGTGTCCTATTATGCATTAACTAGGCTACATCATCAGACGAGCATTGTCTATCTTAGATTGTACCAGACTTCGCACTGCAAAGAGGAACACGTTTCCACAAATAACATTTCAATTACATTTCTTTTATTACATTTATTGCTCATTTACTTCTGTGATCATGTCTAGACCTACACAAAGTAGCAAGCTATTGAGCAGGAAAATATTTGTGTTGCTTGGCAACAGTCTAGCCGCAGTCCAGCTGCGGAACTGTTTGTGTGGGCGGAGCCAAATGAATGATTAAATAAACAAACAAATAGTAGCTTATTACTGTTAACTAATAAACGCGGCTGGTAGAACTGTTGTACAAGAACCACTCAAGGTCATTCGGTGCTCGACGTGCAGCATCATGCCTACAACCGAATCACAGTGATGATATTCAGTATATCGGAACTCCTTCTGTTGTGATGTTGCTCAAGTAGCACACGATTAACTCTACCTTAGAGTACAGGTTCAATCCTGAGCACAAGTTACAGTCTTCCTGGGTTTGTCATGTTCTCTAGAGTATATCAGTTTCCTCCAGAGTTTCGGATTATCTCCCAAAAACATCCCAGTATGCGGACCAGTGATCAGTGCATGGTGGCCAGCGGTGGACTGGTGCACCAGCCGAGCTGTTTTCCCCCATCACACCCAGTGTTCCTGATACAGCGCTTATTGAATGAATGAATTAATTAATGTTGTTCAATCCATTTTGAATCCAACATCCAGGTCCTAGGTGGTCACTACTACATATATGTAGTGATAGCTATGAGAATAAGGAAAATGCATTTCTATAGAGCTTTACAACACTCCTGCCAAATAATAAACCTGAACGCATTTCAATTCTGCCTGTAAATCCACAACCACAGGCCTGGCAACCAGTCGTTTTTGTTACTGTTTTGTTTTTTGTTTTTTAATGAACATCATAATGTACTAATGTTTTCTCTTATTTTGTAGCCCAGAGATGAGAATAGAGAGTGATATTTTAACTTTCTTTTTTTTTTCCAATCCTAAGCCACTCGTCATGCGTTCATGCCTTCTGTCTGTAGCATACTGATCGTCAAACCTGTACTTCGCACACTTCTACTGTTCTCTTTCAACTACACAAGATGTCAACGGATGATGTCATGAATACAATCCCCAGTCCCAACCAACCAAGGCAGGACTTTTTTTTTTTTTTTTTTTTTTAATTGTTCTGGACTGTATTTCAGTCGAGTAGTGTCTCCTGCCGTGTGACTCAGTGCCCCGGTTCTGGTCAGCCCTGTTTCTGAGAGTGTTGTGATTAAGTTGACTGTACGCTGGGGTACGGTGGTGCTGTACACTGCCTCCACCTGTGTGTCCTCTGTAAAATCCATACACAGGCCACCTGCATGAGCTCCTCCACTGAAGCTGCATCCAGCATGATGAATATAAAAAGGACTTGTATGTAGAAAAAAAAAATAACATAGATCTATATATAAAGGAGAAAAAAAAATAAACAAGATATTAGTTTACCTTTATATGTGAGTGGAGTTTTTTTTTATATTATATTTATATATAGTATAAATTATAATTTTTTATACTATATTTATACAGGGGTTAGACAATGAAACTGAAACACCTGTCATTTTAGACCACAATAATTTATTAGTATGGTGTAGGGC